>JARLTB010000001.1:247500-405000 GCA_030141615.1 Unio pictorum | reverse complement strand
GGCATTTACAAGTCATTTCTGCGGCAAAATTGGCAAATCACTTTTTCCAATGATTTGGGTATGCTGAAATATAATATTTTGCCATGCTCTGTTTTTGTGTTTTTATGGGGAAATTGCCCAAACAAAAAATATATGCCATGCAAAACTTCAAGCGAACATACCACATGAACCAGAATGTCATAGCCATTATCCTTGATGGTGCCTGAAACATATCATTGTATAGCTACGGTGGTCATCTTGATTTTGGCTATTGCAGCCCAGCAAAATGAAGTGTAGGAAATACAAGGTTAAAACTATATATGTTGAATGATTTTACATTAGACCACAAGGACAATTACAAGAAATTGCATTGATTCAGATTATAAATCAAAGGATTTTATTATCGATATTTATAATGTACTGTGGTGAAATAGTTTTCATGTTTTCTTTATGTTCTATGTATATCACATTTGAAAATATGAGATTTCATATCTTGCCACATGTGTTTGACTGCAAAAGATGTACATGCGTTTTTCTTGATCATTCCCCAACATTAAAACACCTTTTAAATGCATCATGTGATAATCAGGTCTGATATTTACGTATCGTTACGTTGGCTAATATGTCGAATCCATGTGTCTGTCTGTCTCTGTCTCTCTCTCTCTCTCTTCATTAATGTTCTTTTATATGCAAGCAATCCATTTACGCTTTGTATTATTTTTTTCTAAGTTATTTTAGTATATTTAACACAAATGTGTTTCATTTAATAATTTTCGTCAACACATTTCTATGACATCTGATGTATTGAAGCATTATGCTAACCTGCTATCCTGCTGCGTAGAACAGTGATTATTTCTGATATTTTGCGGAGGAGAACATATGTTAAATCTGATATCCCTAAGGTGGAGGACAGGGATAATGTGCATACTGTCCTGATGAGATGTGATAGTCTATTTGTATTCTTGATCATTGCTCCACCACACTAATACAGTAAGCTGTATTAATTGTACCTGTACATAGTGTATTACCTTCCCCAGATAGTAGGTTGTTCATATATAATTTATCATGCTTTGTTTAAACCTATTTGCTCTAACAGAATCAACATTGACACGAATCTTTGTATATCACATTTTATTTAACTTGAAAAGATCATTTCTTCCGCGATGTCTTGCAAACGTTTTCCTAAAATTGTTCACAATAGCATTATTTATCACCTGTTCTTCCTTCCTATCCGATGACACGGAATACAAAATTCGATCTAAATATGAATTAACATAATCTCACATGTTGCTAAGAGACCTAAATTGTTTAAGCGTAAGAGAAAGTACAGCTTTTACATAATGCACCAATCACAGCTAGTGTTGTTGTTTATGTATGAATACGACATAATTTCCGACTCCCTGGGATTGTACCAACTGGTACCGTTAAACTGTCAGTGTATAACTGTGCCATGCATTCTGTCGTGACGCTACTCCCTCCTGGAAGTCTAAGCTGCATGCAGGAAGAGTCATGGTCAGAAAGGCATAAGCGTTGGGTATTTGAATGTGTATTTGGTTAGAATTTTCAACGTAGCTTTAACAACTTTTAAGTCATATTGCTACAATGTTTTTAATATGTCAGTTTATAGTAATGTCTGACACTGGATCATCGTACCACAGACATGTATCATCATATTCCAACGATTCACATTACCTGACACCAGACCGACCAGTTCTTACAGTCGTATCTTGATACTAAGTGACCAGCGAGCAGCACATGAGACGAAGAGACCTTTTACTTAACGTCAATAATACAAATTAAAAGTTTCCTATAAAATAATAAAATTAAGGTCACTGACGCTAAGCCGAAGTCTATAACTTACCGAGAGGTTTCTTAGAGTTTCTCTTGGGGGTTACTTTTGGGAGTTCGTTTTTTGCTTACCCTTATGATGTCCTCTGCTGCTGTATTTATCAACCGAATATCTTATCAAGACCTACACGAATATCTTGTACTGGGATCGTATAAATTTATTGTTATAAATCCATGTCGGGTATCTTTTTGAGAAGAAATTTCTAAGTCTAATTATGTTTATATCTCCGCTGCTCCAAGTCTGATTAATATTTCTCAGGATATGTGTATCAGCTCCATTAAATACAACTGAAATGTTGCAGGAAAGAAACGATTACACAGTTGTCACCAAATTATGGACTTTGAACACGAATGCTTCATTTAAAACTATCATTTCCAATAATATGAATAATTTACATCCCGGTCGAGCTATGCATACTGTCGAGATTACTGAAACGGGCATTTTGTACTAGGTATATATTATTTCAAATATTCCATTGTGTTTGTAATTTTGTTACAGAGAGAGAGAGAGAGAGAGAGAGAGAGAGAGAGAGAGAGAGAGAGAGAGAGAGATAGAGAGAGAGTCTTCACACAAGATATATCGATCGTATGAATACAAGAGAAACCATGCATGCCTCGTTTCATGCATTAGATAGGAGCTTTTTCAGTTTCAAATATAGCTCGCTACTCAAACCATTATATTCAAAACATTTCTTGGATGTAAATATCACAACACAAATATCTCTCCGTGGTAGTTAGCAATTACTCTTACATTCTTGCCCCTGAGAACGATATGAGTTACATCCCTTGCATAACATTGTGTTGAAAATTACCTCGTGTTTTCATTCATTCTTTTTACCATTACCAAATATATACTGGTCGTCCCCTTCTGTACTAGCACTGTAAATAATGATGGGAAAATGAGATAAATCACATTATCAAATCATATTACCAAATACATACTGTCACATTTAACGTTTTAGAACATCCATTTCAATGAAGAGGAAGACAATTATATTACATATAAAACAGAACACAAGTGTAAGCATTGTCTTCAGGAAACATAATTATGAAACAATAATTTCAGTTTAACATAATTAGAAAACAATAATTTCAGTTTAACATAATTAGGAAACAATAATTTCAGTTTAACATAATTAGAAAACAATAATTTCAGTTTAACATAATTAGAAAACAATAATTTCAGTTCACATAATTAGAAAACAATAATTTCAGTTAACATAATTAGAAAACAATAATTTCAGTTTAACATAATTAGAAAACAATAATTTCAGTTTAACATAATTAGAAAACAATAATTTCAGTTAACATAATTAGGAAACAATAATTTCAGTTAACATAATTAGGAAACAATAATTTCAGTTTAACATAATTAGGACAATAATTTCAGTTAACATAATTAGGAAACAATAATTTCAGTTTAACATAATTAGGAAACAATAATTTCAGTTTAACATAATTAGAAAACAATAATTTCAGTTTAACATAATTAGGACAATAATTTCAGTTAACATAATTAGGAAACAATAATTTCAGTTTAACATAATTAGAAAACAATAATTTCAGTTTAACATAATTAGAAAACAATAATTTCAGTTCACATAATTAGCAAACAATAATTTCAGTTAACATAATTAGAAAACAATAATTTCAGCTAACATAATTAGGCAACAATAATTTCATTTAGCGTTGAAATTAATGTTCTTCCTTTGCAAAGAAGATAAAAAGTTGAACAATATTTTAACAAGAGTCCTGTTTACATAAATACTCTATCATTACGAATTACATGTTTACAAATTTATGGCACTATATTATCAATGTTGAGATCTATAGGATGGTATAAATAGTTGTGATTTATCTCATTTTCCCATCGTTATTAACAGTGCTAGTACAGAAGCGGACGACCAAAGTGCTATAACACATTTCTTGATTGACGGGTTAGGAAATTTAAATTTGGCCTACAGTGTGCATGACCGGTACCCGTCTTTTCCTTAGTTCTGTTACCGTGCCCTTATTAAGTTTGCGTATTAATTGAATTGGTAAGAAACTGGTCCGCCCATGTTCAACTTTTCTCTTCATAAACGTGATATTTATAACTTATGATGTATTTCCACCTTCCTCCAGTACATGACCATAACGGTGTTGAAAATCACTAGTTATAGAGGTTGTAATGTACTGAAAGGGAAGAGTGTTGCATAACTCTAAAGAAGTGAGCACCACACCGTATTTGTATATTAAATAATGTTTTATAACATGCAAATAACCATCTAACACGTTTTAGGCTTTTGTTTTTCTTTACTGCCATACAGTCGACGACATTCTGGACAATAGCATGATCCTTTTGGTGTACTAGTCATATTAATGCACATAAAGTGAAGCCATTTCAGTCTGCAGTTATCGTTATCACAACCGACAACATCAAATGTATCATCATAGGGCACTTGACATAAACAGGTTAGGGTTATTTCCTGAGACAGTCAGTCCATCATTGTTGGTGAGAGAGGGCTGCAACACAGACTCAATAGGTTCAAAGTTTGCTGACTGTGGTCGGGTGAATAATTTTACTGTCAGTGCAGTGCTTGACATCTTGCCATAGCTCTGGGTTTGGCAGAATCCGTTCCACAGATATGTCCTTGTGTGTCCAAACAACAGAGTCACACAACTTCTTTTTTACATACAAAGATTTGTGTTTGCACTTGATAATAATACCGATGACATGTTTTCAACCGGTTGTCTTTATCCATGTATGAAATATTTTCATTGTCAACCTTAGTTTTTCTAACACAATAAGGACAAGTCACTTCCACTGTTCACTCTCCACAACAATTACATGAAACAAAAGCATCAGGAGATGCTCCAATATGTGGAAATTCAGGGTTGATTACGAGACCACATTCAACAACTGTGAGATTGTCATGGACAGGCCCTAATTTGCTAATGTAAGCATTCACTACATCTTTTTCATGCTGGCAACCCCACCGTGTTGCCTTATTTGAAAATGTCACTGTGAGGCATATGTCTCTTATTGTGGAAATTGATGGCTTATCAATGGAAGATATGTGCACTGCTTTCATTCTTGATGCTGTTATTATGACTGTTCTTAGCCGGTGCCAATCTTTGCACTGAGTTTGTCCACAAGCGAGCCTCTCTTCATGTTTTGTCTGTTCTGCAGTAACATTAATGTCTCTGAACAGATTTTCACAATGTTTTACAAATTCATTTTTAGACATTAGAATACATGTGTCATCACCAAGTTCAAAGAGAAGCTTTGGAAGATTAGTAGATACTATTGTGGGAATAAAATGTTCAGCATACTTTGGCCTGATTGCAAGCACAACAGGTTTGGTTTTCGTCGAAAATGACTTTGACGTAAAGTCATCGAATTCAGCATCTCTTGGTGCAGGAACATAGGAGAGAGTTCTGTTTCTTTTGTTCCTTATTATAGGTGGTTCCACAGATAGCATTTTTCTTAGTTTCTTTTCTATGTTTCAGCTGACGTGAAATCAATATTAGAAACTTCTGCATAGCCGACCTTGTCAATGCTTGATGAGTAACTGTCTTTGCATTTTCTATGTGTATAGCTGTCTCAATGTAAAACAGGAGTGCACCGATATGACAACATGCCTCACCAAAGTCGGCCATACAATCACAATGGGCTGCCTCAACAATGCCCGTTTTTGGGCAATTATCCATGGCTTTAATGGCGTGTCATTCATACGCCGTGAGTGTCGTACCTAAAAATGCAGCGATAATTCCAATGAGTTTGTTGGTTATTTTGAGCATTTTTAAATTAAATATGTGCATAACTAAACTTTTGCAACATCTTCATAAGAAAGCAATATATGTATTTACGGTTTCCACTCCATCTGTTTATCGTTGCCACCCCTAACCACTCCCACCCTGCCATGGTTAAATAAAAATGCCCCTTACATTTATCAGCTATACAAGGATCACAACATATTATGAGTCAGTGATATAATGAAATTTAATACATCATAAATTAACCCCACAAAAATATATAACTACTGTTGTAATGCTCTATACGAATTGGTATGTACAAAGGTAATGAATCTCAACTCACCTCTGCAATAACCACCACTTTGTTGCTCACTTACACGGCAAGGAAGTCTTTCGCCTAACCATTGACAAACTGGTTGTAAGCTTCAAGCGATTGGTAAGCTTTCAAATCATCTAAAGTGTAAACACTTTTCGTGCTTACCAAATAATTTAAAATGTCAATATAGGTTATCTCCAGAAGGCATTAGACGTTACTCGTCAATTTTCCTTTGTCAATTTCATACGGATCAATTTCACCGATTAGGCTTAGCCTAGACTCGTATCTTTCCAGTACTAATTTTTCAAGTCCATCTTTGTAATTTAATTGTCTGACTTTAATGCCATTTCTACTTAAGAATTGATTCCTTGAAAACTAGATCCAATTTCGTTATTACGCTTGGCAGCAAGTCTTCAACACAATGAGACTGACCCATAAAATGACGACCGGAAACTGCTTCCGCTCACATTCGAATGTAATGGGAACTATGTATAGAATAGTCACCTTCGTCGTGCCAACAATTTTGTTGTTTCGGTTTCTTCATATTCGGACGAGTTCAAACATGAATACATGCTGATTCTTTCAAATATTCATCTTGATAACGTGCGGCGAAAGAGGTGAACGTGGACATCACAGACGCTACCGTAACTGAAAACTGTTAGTGCTACCTGTAGTTAATGGGGAAAATATAGCGTCAGTGGAAAATACATATACATTAGAGACCCCTTGCGACGATATAGCATCAAGATTTTTTAGATCAACCTGGGAAGGTATAGCGTCAAGGGGAATTAAACATGGGGAACATTGGGAATAAATGCGGACAAAAGGAAAGTGGGGTTCGATATGATCAGACCAGGTGACATGACGTTACGGTACGGGAGATTGGTAACTAAAGGCTGACCGAAATACCCGCTGCTCTAGGGAGAGTAAAATAGAGTCGTGATATAAACACATACAACACTTAGACAGAGTTTGATGAACATCAAGAGACAGTGAATCTTGAATGTGAATAGAGGGCCAAACACAGTGTGGCAGATTAAAGTGATCTAAGCATTTAAAGGACTGGGGCATCATGCCGCAGACATGTAGCATGATGTCCCGCTCAGTTACATTATCCTGACACCAGTACGACAAGTCCTAGCACTAACCATTTAATACTGAGCATCTATCAAGGTAGCTGTTAGAATGTGAAAATTGATGTGACCAAAAAGTAACACTAAACTTAGGAAAGTGTCAATGAATGTAAGGAGGCTAAACAAACCACAATATATACTCCCCATACAAGCGTACGCGAACGCATACAAATATATACTATTAACACATGGGAATGGTAAATAATCACAATATCTACTATTCATACCGACGAACGTGAACACATACAAACCCAATATCTACTATTCACAAATCCCAATATATACTATCCATACTCGCACGCATACATACACCACAGAGGGAAGAAGAAACAAAAAGACCAATAATACTATCCACGCAAAAGGAAGGACAAAATAGCAAACATAATATCTACTATAATCACAACGCACGTGAACACACACACACACACACACACACACACAGGAAGAAGCGATAACAACACGTAATCTACTATCCACACCACCTAACGCTGACGCAAACAGACACGTACTCTACTATCCACAAAAACACACACTCTACTATCCACACAAACGTTCGCGCACACATACAAACACCAATATTTACTATACGCACAAACTTACGCGAACGTATGCAAAATGCACTCTACCATCCACAGCAACGTACCTGAATACATAAAAAAACAAATTTACTAACCACGAAAAAGTACGCGAACGCATGCTACAAACACAGAGAGAGAGAGAGAGAGAGAGAGAGAGAGAGAGAGAGAGAGAGAGAGAGAGAGAGAGAGAGAGAGAGAGAGAGAGAGAGAGAGAGAGAGAATGGGGGGGGGGGCGTCTTTACACAAGATACAAAATACCGTATGGATACACGAGAAACAATGCCTCGTTTCATGCATTAGATATGAGTTTTTTTCAGTTTAAAATATCTCCCTACTTAATCCATTATGCTCAAAACCTTTCCGGAGTTTAAATATCACAACACAAATATCTATCCGTTGTAGTTAGAAATTACTCTTACTTTCTTGTCCATAAGAACGATATGAGTTACGTCCCTTGGATATTCTGAAGTATTAAACATGTCCGGCCAAAGTCGATGCAAAACATTGTTTTGAAAATTACCTCATGTTTTCATTCTTTCTTTTTACCATGTCTTTTCCCACTCTTAGTCAGTGTCCATTCTAATAGCGTTCTCCGCAGCAACTGTCCACATTACCGAAAATATACTGGTACATATAAAGATTCGGCTGTAACATATTCGATGGTCTCACGAAATGTCACTACCTACCTGTAATGGTAAAAACTCATTAATCTCTGGAATGGAGTTTTACAAGTAAACATGTATGGCTTGCCTGTGAAGTTGAGGTAACACATTCACCGAGAGATGGTCAAAATACAAGTGAAACGCAAACTCAAAATCGTTTCACCATTTTAAAACTATTCTCCTTTCCAAATTAAACGAAGACTGATTGTTGGAAAGCACGACTTCAGCCACAAATATAAATGAGGTTATTAACCATGAAATAGCGATTCATGATTCTTGAAGGACGCTGAATGGATACCGTGCAATATAACATTTGTGGTTTGCCTGTGAAGTTGAGACTTGGTCAAAATACAAGTAACACGCAAGGAAAAAATGCGTCCGTTAATATTACCGATGTTTAAACCACTGGTACATGAATGATATAATAGGACTGATTCAGACAAAAGTGTTATAGTGGGTAGACATTGTAAACTGGACGTGGGCGAGAAGACTGGTTTGTTATTACTTATTCTTGTTACTACAAGCTACACGTAATGCAATGAATTCCAGAAGAAGAGTGAAAGGATTACCACAATCATTTACACAGTCTAAACTTACTTCAAGAGGAAGGTTTTGAAAGGTGTGTGATGTGCATTTTAATGATTAAACCATTTATATTCGCGCCTGGACTACGATCATTTCTGATCAGAACGTACACTTATTGCATTCGTCTAAAAGAGGATATAAATAAAGGCTACTATGCCACGACCATAATCACTTATGATACAACATATTCTGTGGAATGAAATTATTGGGAATAATGAAACTGTGGAGGATTGCATAAATTGGGGTCGACGTGAGGTGTGTGTCGTAGTAACATGCTTTCTGGGATTTCGTTTAACGAGCGATTACTTGTGGCACTTATGACGATCTTTATTGTACCAAATACATTAACGTCATCCTGTATGCCGAATTAGATAATACGATAAAAATCAACAGTTTGAGGGAAGTCATTATAGACTATTAAAAGCACTGGAAGACACTTATACCTATTTGAACGGTGGAGAACCTATATAGATGGTATGGGAGAATACCGAGAAATCGGAACACCACGACAAAGATGAAGAGGACCTGGTAATCAGGAACAAGAACAGCATGTTGTCTCCTGTTTTGCCAAACACCTGGTAGAACAAATTACGGAATTAATATCAAAAAAAGAATGCTATGGATGTCAAAACGATCATTGCAGTCATATTTAACAAGACAAATGTCTGATGTATGATGATTAGTAAAAAATAAACATGGCGCGAGTGTCTGGACGAAGCTTAGGGTCTCTTCTCGGACGAAGCAGCGTTGTATTAGTGGAATAAAGACTGGCTTAGCCATTCCTTCCTTTGATTGATCTAATATATTTGATTTGTATTTATTTTAAAGTTTTCTTTCTCATTCTGTGCTAGGTATAATTGCAATTTGTTATTGACCATATCTGTATAAACTTCATTGTGTACATGACTAGGAATATAAATTTTGTAAACAACGTTACATAGCTAAATGTTTCTCTATGAGTGTTGACTTAATATTCAATTAATTATTAAAGTAAACATGGTCTTCTTGGACATTGGGATTCCCCTATATAATAACCTGGTTTAATGAAGTTTATCATGCTCTTTATTATAACTTCATCGGAGTTTATCTTTTTGACAACTCAGAAATTTCTAGAAATAAGCTTTTGATCCTCATCCTTGTTCCATCGTATGTTTTCTCTTTTAAATAATGTTGTTCAATTTATAATTTACGCATAATATATGAAGCACAGTCATTCGTATTGTTGTGCTCAGTATTTCATTTGAGTGAAATCATTTATTCAAATTATTATTCAATGGAAATACAATATGCTCGTAAATAATAATCAACGACAGAAAAATAAATTTGGAATTTTTGTGAACTAAGACATGGACATCTTTGCATCCATTATTGCAAAATATCAAAAAGCTACTGATACGTTTCCGTACTCTATATTATTGGTACATTTATGTATTCGAGACGACGGATTCAACAACACAATCGGCGTTTGATCTTGTTTTGTAAAAGTAATGGAACAACATTATACCACAATTGTCTATTAGTACATGTTAACGTTGTCGATGATGAACATTAATTGTTGCATTTTATACAGTCTGCTAATTCTGTCTCTTTCTTCTTGGTACAATTTTAGACCAGAGATTCGTTACAAATCTGAGAATTCGTCCAAAGGATACGAATTTCCCCTAACATATTTTAAAGAAACATTTCATTTGAAATATACATGAATGTGAACGATGCCACTGCACTGGACACTAGGAAAAAAATCACAACAGTGTTATAAGTCGCTGACCATAGTCAGTCCGGCACATGGTAACAACGTTTGATATGATGTCAATGCGCACTACTCTAGGTAGGTATGGTAAATGCTATGTGAAATGTTTATAGGTACAAAAGGGTTCATTGTGACATAAGGACAAACAGCTTTATGGGGACAGGCAAAGCATAAACAAACAAACAATTACCTATACAACACAAAGACAACAATTGTGTGGCGTTGACTGCATCTTTTGTCTAGGCAAGTGGGGGTCCTTGAAAAAGGCTATGCGTTTCGTCTTTTTGCTTTCACCATGTCCCTCACTTCTTATCTCATCACATCAGTTAGTCTACTAGATCATTTCCTTCTTGTCATCCGCATGATGACCCATTACTCGAAACTGATTCCTGCACATTAATTTAGTTGTTATTGCACTTATAAAAGATTTCCTTATCTTCTTATTTTCTTCATATTTCCTCAACATACATCTCCGGTTCGATCCCCGGCCCAGTCATACCAAAGACTCAAAATAATTTACGAACATCTGCCTTACCTGGCACTCAGCATTAAGTGGTTAGTGTTAGGACTGGACGGCCTGGCGTCAGGATAATGTGACTGAGTGGGATAGCACGCGTCATATCTGCTCATTGATGCCCCAGTGCTAGACATATAAACTGTCACACTGCAGACATCGTAGCAATATGACCGAAGAATGGTTAAAGCTACTTGAAATATCCAAATCACACACACACACACACACACACACACACACACACACACACACACCATTCTCTCATTCACGCAGGTGGCCTTGATCTTGTTTAATTTCTCTTCCATTATTTTCTCAACTATGTTCTCAGCTATCTTTAAAGCAGTTGTTTCCGTTCTGAAACGTTTGACTGGTGGATAATAACCATTTAACCTATCTTACTATTCAAACAATACTCTGTCAAATTTGCGGGCTCCTACCATTTACATCATGTAATACAATGTTGAAAGGAGAAGAACACTTTCGTCTCCATTTCCTCATCTAGTACTTCCTTGTCAAGTTCCGTTTGCTTTTTGCGCTTGCGAGTTGCTTTAATCATAACTTCTAGGTTGGCGTAACACCTCCAATTGACCACTATAGATTCTCAGACATGCTCAGTATCCATCATAAATACGAAGCATATGTCAAGCGTTCACGGAGCTAAATCGTTTACGTTTTAACGGGTAAATTAATGTTGTCAGACTGTTCTTTTTATTTGGTCATGCGCGACCAATTCATACACACATAGTGATATATTTGATTTATCGCTTAGGAGGGAATCAACCCCCCCCCCCCACGTGCACAAATGTGTGCTGGGCACGAAAATGGCGGGGGGGGGGGGGGCACGGTAGTACCTCACAACTCCACATGGTCTTCGATGTCCATTGAAGAATTTTGCTTTCTCGAGGACTAAATTAAAATGTGTCCGATAAACAGCGTTTGGAAACTTAGTATCTCTGTGGGTTAAGGTAATAGGCTAAAGATAGTTCCCTCATCTCTAATAACCGAAAAAAACAACCACGATTACTATTTATGTTCAGGTTTTATTGGGTCCAATATTGCTGCATATGCAGCTCGACCTTATGTTTCTGAAGTTAACCGTCTTATATTATAATAATTATAAGGTCAGTTGATTGATACCAATCGGTAAGAACGATGATTATGTTGTCCTTTAAGTTCTTATTTTATATTTCGCCTTATGCGTGTAGCATGCTGGTATTGAGATTATAAACCTGATAATCACTTAATTTAGGGGCATACTCTCTTATAGATTGCTCTTCGTTGCGGTTTTTACCATTCAGGTAACTTATCGTTCCTTCCCCAATTTATAAATCGTTAGTTTATTTGTTGTACTATTCCACTTCCATTCAGGAGATAGAGGTGAAGGTAGAAAGATGGAAGTCGATAGCGTAAGTTTCAAATTCTATGTAAGAGTGTTTATGTTAATTTCAACTTTTGAATGGTTCGTTTGCTATCTAAACTTGTAGTGTGTTTACTGTGTTGATCTGTAGTTTGTTTGGTGCGGAAATATGGTAATTTGTTACTGAATTGCGTTGCACCTAAACAAATGTATCTACCCTTAGGAACGACGTAAGAGAGGTTAATCTAGCTGACACAGCCGATGAAAGGTTCATATATACGCACATACGATTCCAACACGGAAACCAGCCTTTCCTCCATCAACCAATTCGGCCACACTACCCGTTCACAAGGCCACACCTCGGGTGTACCCATTGTGCTTAACTATATTCCCTAATATACTTTGGTGTCAATGTTGTGATCATATGTGGGATGTTTGTGTTGGGTTATATCTTACCTATTTTCCCGATTAAAATAATTAGCTTATCATGTTCTTCATAATTCTATTCTGGTAGTACATCTTGGCTTCAAGAAATGCGGGTATCTGCTAGGTGATTGTAATGCTTTCATGCATGTTGTTAGTTTCTTTCTCTGCATGTGCTATCTGGCACAGAAATTAAAGCTGTGTAACATGCGTTCTGGAGTTAGGCACAATTAGCAGACTTTTCCTCTTGTTGATGCGTTAGGGAGATATTTTTGGCGCTAGTATATCTCCAGACTGTAGTATGTTGACAATCTATATGTCAATCTGGCTGTTAAGCTTCGAAAACGGAATGTTACTGTTAATTTTGCCTGTACTGAGTATATTGTTTAGAATGTTACTGTTAATTTTGCCTGTACTGAGTATATTGTTTAGAATGTTACTGTTAATTTTGCCTGTACTGAGTATATTGTTTAGAATGTTACTGTTATTTTTGCCTGTACTGAGTATATTGTTTAGAATGTTACTGTTAATTTTGCCTGTACTGAGTATATTGTTTAGTTTTTAGTGCTGCTATAACGTTGTCTTGGCCATTTGGTGTCTACTAAAAGCTGTATTCCTCATGTATGTTGCATTCCATTAAGATTATGCTATCGGTTAGTCTTGATTTTGCTTCATTAGATGCTATTTTATTATCTGATATGTTTATATGGGATGGTACTCTCGCAAATTCTTCTATGATTTCCTCAAAACTCATAATTATATTGTTTGCGTCCTCTAAATAATTATCTCTACTCGTGGTATTTACCCGATTCAACTGATTCGAGAACACTGACAGAGTGAGTGACTGATCATACTGCTTTTGTATTTGAAAAGCCATTAGTCATTAGTCCCTTCTCCCAATTTATATTGTCAGCCAGTTAAAGTTAATTTTTGATTTTATATCTTATCTCTTTCCTTTTAATCTCTGCCCATGGTATAGCTTGATATCATGTCCAGTCATTACAGATTACCGTTGTTACAAACTACGTGTAAGAAGCCAGACAGTTTTGTTTGTTTTCTTTTTTCCATTTTTAATTTTTGTTGAAGATTACTGAATAATGTGTTTTCTCGAACCATGACCGTGTCAGAAGTTTTAAATCTTATTTTTAGTACATATTCCATTCGATTAAAGTCAAATCTCAATTTCACCTAGGACAGTGGTGATTTGCTTCAGATTGTGTTGAGGCATGTGTGTTAACATTTTGAAATCAAATTTACTAATTTCATCAGCGCAATCAAATTTTTATCAGGCAAACAAGTTTATTTAGACAATCCTGACGGGCATCTCATGTTTGGAATACAGGATGGACCTTAATTAGAATTGAGGGGCCCCGGGTGTCGGGTTATATCTTTAGGAATGCTGGTGTCGATAAAATATCTGAATGAATTGTTGAATTTTGTGGTCACTTACTCGGCTTCTTGTAACTTACACGTTTAACATCTTTCCCAGGATTTTAAGTATTCAATGGTATGTCTGGAACAGTTTCAACTTTTAGTCTAGGCCTAGCATTTGCTTATCCTAGAGCTGATATTTTTCAGATCCCTCTCGTAACATTCCTTTGAGAAATGTAATGAGCACAAAGTGCTGCCAGGTGTTGCTTTGAAATCGATTCACTTGTAAAAATGTATCCATACATTCAATTTGCTTTTATCGTTTGGTAATTATGATGTCCATAGTCCTTTATTAATGTGCTATTTTCACCTGTAAGCAACGTAAGACAGTATTGTCTTTTAATTTGGTCACTGTCAACCAGGATGCTGGAATCGCTACTATGATGTCACATACGAACGTAACCGAGGAGCCGCGGGCATTTTGCATACGAGGTTAGGAAATTCAGCTCCTAGAAGATATGCCAATATTTAGATATTGAAATTACGTTAGCAGATGATACTGCAGAACAAGGTTTACTTCTGTTGTGCTTTTATTATTATTCTATATTTTCATTGGTTTCCTGTCTCCTTTTAGTAATTTTAAGTCATGCTCTAATGTAATTGTATTTACCTTGATAGTTTTAAGTCATGTTGTAAGACAGCGGTAAGGACAAATTTACCTTAATAGTTTTAAGTCATGTTGTAAGACAACGGTAAGGGTAAATTTACCTTAATAGTTTTAAATCATGTGGTATGACATCGGTAAGGGCAAATTTGCCTTAATAGTTTTAAATCATGTTGTAAGACAACGGTAAGGGCAAATTTACCTTAATAGTTTTAAAACATGTTGTAAGACAACGGTAAGGGCAAATGTACCGTTATAGTTTTAAAACATGTTGTAAGACAGCGGTAAGGGCAAATTTACCTTAATAGTTTTAAAACATGTTGTAAGACAACGGTAATGGCAAATTTACCTTAATAGTTTTAAAACATGTTGTAAGACAACGGTAAGGGCAAATGTACCGTTATAGTTTTAAAACATGTTGTAAGACAGCGGTAAGGGCAAATTTACGTTAATAGTTTTAAATCATGTGGTATGACATCGGTAAGGGCAAATTTGCCTTAATAGTTTTAAATCATGTTGTAAGACAATGGTAAGGGCAAATTTACCTTAATAGTTTTAAAACATGTTGTAAGACAGCGGTAAGGGCAAATGTACCGTTATAGTTTTAAAACATGTTGTAAGACAGCGGTAAGGGCAAATTTACCTTAATAGTTTTAAAACATGTTGTAGTACAGCGGTAAGGGCAAATTTGCCTTAAAAGTTTTAAAACATGTTGTAAGATAACGATAAGGGCAAATGTACCGTTTTAGTTTTAAAACATGTTGTAAGACAACGGTAAGGGCAAATGTACCGTTATAGTTTTAAGTGATGTTGTAATGCATATGTAATGGCGTATGTACCTTAATAGTGTTAAGTCATGCTGAAACGCGATTGTAAAAGCAAATTTGCCTTACGTGTTTTAAGACATGTTGTAATGCATATGTAATGGGAAATTTGCCTTAATAGTTTTAAGTCATGTTGTAAGACATCGGTAAGGGCAAATTTGCCTTAATAGTTTTAAATCATGTGGTAAGATATCGGTAAGGGAAAATTTGCCTTAATAGTTTTAAATCATGTTGTAAGACATCGGTAAGGGCAAATTTGCCTTAATAGTTTTAAATCATGTGGTAAGACATCGGTAAGGGCAAATTTGCCTTAAGGGTTTTAAGTCATGTGGTATGACATCGGTAAGGGCAAATTTGCCTTAACAGTTTTAAATCATGTGGTAAGACATCGGTAAGGGCAAATTTGCCTTAATAATTTTAAATCATGTGGTAAGACATCGGTAAGAGCAAATTTGCCTTAATAGTTTTAAGTCATGTGGTAAGACATCTGTAAGGGCAAGTTTGCCTTAATAATTTTAAATCATGTGGTATGACAACTGTAATGGCAAGTTTGCCTTAATAGTTTTAAGTCACGTGGTAAGACATCGGTAAGGGCAAATTTGCCTTAATAGTTTTAAATCATGTGGTAAGACATCGGTAAGGGCAAATTTGCCTTAATAGTTTTAAATCATGTGGTAAGACATCGGTAAGGGCAAGTTTGCTTTAATAGTTTTAAATCATGTGGTATGACATCGGTAAGGGCAAATTTGCCTTAATAGTTTTAAATCATGTGGTAAGACATCGGTAAGGGCAAATTTGCCTTAATAGTTTTAAATCATGTGGTAAGACATCGGTGAGGGCAAATTTGCCTTAATAGTTTTAAATCATGTGGTAAGACATCGGGAAGGGTAAATTTGCCTTAATAATTTTAAATCATGTGGTATGACATCGGTAAGGGCAAATTTGCCTTAATAGTTGTAAGTCATGTGGTAAGACATCGGTAAGGGCAAATTTGCCTTAATAGTTTTAAATCATGTGGTAAGACATCGGTAAGGGCAAGTTTGCCTTAAGGGTTGTAAGTCACGTTGTAAGACAACTGTAATGGCAAATTTGCCAAAAAATGTTAAGTCATGTGTAAGACAAGTGTAAGGCAAATTAGCTTTATTAGGTTTACGTCATATTGTAAGACATTTTTAATGGCAAAGCTGTCTCAATGGTTTAGTTCATGTTGTAAAGGAACTGTAATTGCAATATGTCTTAATGATTTTATTTCTTCGGCAAAGGGCAAAAGGGTGCAAAAAAAGGAAAATCCGATGGAGAAAAAAAGAAGAAAAAAAATGAGAATAAATAGTATTCTGAAAACTTAAAAAATTTAGTTTTTTCATATTTATTTTATTTGTACATTAAAGAAGACAATTTCATATTTGTAAAACTCTTAGTATACTTACTTTATAAGTACAAAACACTAAATGAAAATCAAAAACAAATTTAAAAGAATACGTTTTTCGGAAGTCTGTATACATGAGCTAACATTAAACATAATATGCATGGTTCTCATGCAATTTGCAGATATATTATGAAGTTCACGTGTGTCTCATACGGCTCGCATGAGTCTTATGAGGTTTACACGTGTTTCATAACGCTCGCTGTAATCTTATGAAGTTCAAGTTTTTCATGAAGGTTTGAAGGTGTCTCGCACGTATCACATGCGGTTCATACATAAGACTGCAAAAATAAGTGTATGCATGTTTTTCATTTGGACCACACGCATGTCTTGGACTACTCTGTCTGTTCCTGGCTCATGCGTAAATTTTTTGTTTCAAAGATGTGTCACATAGACTGGGTTTGATGCGAGATATTTGTACCGGTGTGTATGTTTTATACAATAGCTAACATAGAATGGGCGCTTTTATTACAGAAACTTGATTATACACTTGTATACAATATGACAATATATAGACAGCAATAGCTGTCAATGTACATTTCTAGAACTATATATCTATATATCCACAATGAATTAAATGTATAATATTACAAAGGGTTTTTGAATACACCATTATTCAGTCAAAATTATATGGTTCACCCTATTAGGCAACTAAAACAAATTAATATACAGAGGTTGTATAATTAAGAAAAACATATATTTGTTATATTCTGTGCAATATTGAGTTGTGCTTTCTCATAAGTGTGAAATAACCCGTATGGCACAAGATGGTAAAATGCTGTGACCAATTAACTGACAGGATCATAATTGTCTTTTGTTCTGGTAGATTAGGTGGTTTTGCGTCGAATATTATTTACGATACAAATGAGACACACTTGTCCGTAGTTCAGTTGGTCCAAGGTACATATAACGTTGTCCTGTTTCCTTATAATCACCAACAGTTACATACATATTAATATCGGTACATATACATTGACGAAACGCTCGTAACATTGTATATCTTAAAAATTCTGGTCTCTGTGCACGGGATAAAATATGAATATTCATATAAATTCCATTTTAAATTGCATCGCTTCGGTCGCCTAAGTAGTTAGAGCACCTGTCTCGGGTGTGAAGGGTTTTAACCCCGGCCAAATTCTGCCAAATATTTATTTAAATGGCACTCACAACTGGCGCTCCGAATTTAGAGGTTAGTGTAGGACTGGTTTGCCTCCTGTCAGAAGAATATGATTGGCTGGGACATGATGCATCATGTCTGCAGCATGATGCCCAGGTGCAAAACAACACAGACATGGTAGCGGCATGACTAACATTTTAAGCTACGTTAAAAAATTCACAAACACAGTGACACATATAAACAATTTTAAATGATGAAAATAAAACTGAATTCATACTTTCTATGAAAATCAAACGTCATACAATTGTCACCTCTATGCATAGTTATGCATTCGTTTCACCAAGGAAGTTAAAAGCAGCCCGTGTTTGTTTACCTGTTTTCTCTTCCACAACCTCAACTCCAAGCTCCGTGCCTCCAAATATCATCTTGGCAAGAATAGGTCTGTCAATTCCACCTGTGAGATCCTCGTATTCAACAATAAGTACTCCAAGCTTTTCGCATCCCCTGTCGTCGGTGTACAACGGGTTATTGTCCGTGGATGTGTAGATAGCCATTTTCGACATAGTAGTAGTACTTGTTAGTGGATAATATCTGCGTTCCTCAAACATTCCACTGGATGGTATGGCTTCTCCAATTTCTACATGCTTGTCGAAAACCAAACATACGTTTTTTCCGTTATGTACTTCTCTTCTATTCTCTTCATGAACATTCGGTAGGAATGGTGTGAATGTCTCCACACCGTAGGTAAACCTGCTGACTCTCTGCATAACAATGGCAGGCTTGTGCCCGAAGATGACGGCTCCCTTCAGTACAGAGAGCCCTGCTTCGTTTGGAATCACTACTTTCTTGCCTGGAAAGCTGTCTTTAATGTACTGTCGCAACACCGGAGACTCGGAAAATCCCCCTACCATCAGGATTGTGTCTGTGCCTCTTACCGATCGTTCGCCAAATACTTCTTGAAGATGACCGACAATACTCGAACATGTATCGCGAAAAAGATCCTTCATAATCGCTGGATCAAGACGAAGTTTGTCGCCAGCTAAGGTCATCTTTCCGCTAAACTCTTGACGCTAATGAGAAAAGGAAACAATGATACAACTTATTCTCTTATTAGAGATATGCATACTTATTTTTGTAGTTATTAAAAATAAATGTTTTAATATCACAAATAACATATAATAATGCCTTATCACATATCTACTTATTTCATATAATTGTTTTTATTATCAATGGCACTGGAAGTGATTAATTAGTTGCTATAATTTCAAGCTGTAGTATTTTATTTCCTTTCCGACAGGCAAGAATAAATACTGATTTTCGTCTTGGGCGATGAAGAAGCTGCCAACCATCCAATCAATCAACCAGCCAAACGAACACACTTTAAAAATAAAACCAATTAAATGGCTCGTCACCTCAAATCCGCACGATTTCTATAAAACATAATAGTATCATCCCTTAAACCGTATCGTCATAACCTGGTATTCTACCCCACCCAATGACAGAGATCCGGAATGCAAATCGCATCGTACATATCATGTATCGTCCTACAATGACTTGTATTAGGTTTGTTCAGAAACTATTTAAAAATGATTCATTGTAATTGAAACTTGTGAAGACCAAACTTTTGTACCTTTCTTAGGGAAACCATGATTTGGGATCCGAGGATCCATTAGTCCAACCCTTTTGTATATGGTTTTCTTAAGAGAAAACTACACACTGACATGAATTTCCACTCATCCGTATATAAGAAGATGTGGTTAAGCGAGGATAGGCAGAGAGAGAGAGAGAGAGAGAGAGAGAGAGAGAGAGAGAGAGGTAAGAGAGAGAGAGAGAGAGAGAGAGAGAGAGAGAGAGAGAGAGAGAGAGAGCTTCGCAATATTTTCAGATTTGTTCCCTCCAAACTAACCACATTGTCTTACCATCAATATCCTGTTGCGTAAATCTTCTCCGTGGTGGTGAAGAAACTCGTCATGAAGTGACAATGGAAGCTTGATTGTGATTCTCTGGTCCATATCAAGGGTGATGGTTCTTTTCTTCAGTTCAAACTCACGGAAAAGGTCAAGATAATCATCTCTATGTTTCGAATAAAAAGCATCCATGACGTCCATACCCGCTATGTCTATTAACAACTGGTGAAATGCTTCATCAACCTTAGTTCCTCCCCAATGCCCACCGTTGGCCTTGTACAACTCCTTCAGACGGCCATCCTCATGGACTTCATGTACTGTGATGTCAATAGTACCACCTATAAAAAGAATCCTGTCGTAAGTCTTAAGTCATTTTATATTAAATATAAGGCTAACATAAAAAAATTCTGACATCAAATCAAAGGCCATGAGTAATTTAGATTCAGTGAGAACAAATTGCGTTTAGAGAAAGCTTTATGATGTTCGATTGAAATCAAGAGTTTTGTTTAACCCATTACAATTACAATGTTTACGTATGCGAACTGCATTGTTATCCATATAAAGTAATTCTGAAAGTGGATTTACTTTAAGAGAAGACAATTAAGATTATACCTGTAAGACCATGCATTTAAAAGAAATTAGCATATCTTTCCTTATCCATCGAATCCCATGTAAAATGTCTTTTCATCGTCAGTGAAAGATTATTCGTCATCATCAGCATGATCTTTGTCGATAATGCGGGTACAAGTTTTGGCCTCTGTGCATGAGGGGTGGGGGTGGAGGTGGGGGGGGGGGGCTAATACACGGAGAAGAGTACGACACGTGTTTAAATGGCCATATAGAGTGTAGTTACCTCCTGCATCTAGGACTAGGTATCTTGCAGCTGGCCGGAAACAAGTAATAGCTCCTTCACCTGAGATCCTTTCAACTGGTAGATACTTGCAATAAAATGACGCCGCTTCTGGTTCAAGAGCAATTGACAGGTTGTCACCATTGATACCAGCCTATTGAAGTTTAAAAAATGTATCATTTATATTAAAGTTTTAAGAAATATTCCAAATGTTTCAATTTTTCCACTAAAAGGTGAAGCCAAGGTTGCTTAGTGGTTGACGTGCTTGACAAACGACCGAACGGGGTCAAGTTCGATTTGTGCTATACGATCAGCCATGGTCGGCTATCGTGGTCAAGACACTATTCTCCAAGTGTCGGTGTGGCTTAAACATCAAGCCAATGAAACCAGTCACTAAGAATAAACCCGATTTTCCATACTTAGCCTTCAGTCATGTTAGTCTCATTTATAGTATTCGCACGCCCTACAGTGTTTTAAAAAATGTACAAAACTTAGTCGTTTGAATCATCGATTTTTAAATTCTAACCTGATTGCTGCCAAGGGATCCCCAACAATGTCGAGTTTTTGGGCGTTCCAAAGCAAACAGAAGCCCCCGATGAAAACAATCGGTCAGACTGGTCGTTGTCCATTTCTGGATTCTTAAAACGTGTTGTATGCGTCCCATATTTGCGGTTTTTTTATATTAATTTGTTTTTAAAAAAACTGTATACATGTCTTCAAAGAGAGCTATTTCCAAAATTTACAGCATTTTTTAAACTTTTCAAAGACGGTGAACTATGTCATATTCGCTACTTGAAAACATAGACTCGCCCAAACAACTATAGGATAGGAAACGTCGATAGGTTGACAATGTTTGGGATACCTGGCGAAAATCAGGTGAATGAAATTACTAATTTGTGTGCATTTGTATATCCTTGGGGTCTTTTGTTTCTAAAGTGGGTAGTAGGGTATAATAATAATAATAATAATAATAATAATAATAATAATAATAATAATAATAATAATGCTTTATTTATAGAGGGTGACTCGTTAGTCGAGGACTATTCTCCCTTGAGGCCCTCTAAACGATCGGTATGGCGTGAGAAAACTATAGAGTTGGCATAAACGGATAGAAATGTACATACAAAATGTCATTTTGACATTTAGCTTGCTTTAGTCCACACTCAACAAAACTGTCTAATAAACACCGTTTACTGGATATCTTAGTGCTCCATTAAAAACCATCTGATATTTATTTGGCAATCACTGTTATCACTCTGTTTTGTTGGGTTCTCAATGGTACCTACTTACCATGCACCCATTTATCTTCCTACAACATCTTCGCAACTACCGGTAATTTGTGATTCGGCATTTTTGTAGAAATATGTATCTTATTGAACAATGTATCTTATAGAACAATGTATCTTATTGACCTATGTATCTTATTGAACAATGCATCTTATTGAACTATGTATCTTAATGAACAATGTATCTTATTGAACTATGTATCTTATTGAACAATGTATTTCATTTTCCAGATAAGAACGCATCGATGGTAAAGAAGTTAATATGGCAATTAGATAAACAAATTACCATTCATCTATGACTGATTGGTAGCTCTTAAACGGAAATGTTTCAATGTATGGACAAAGCCGGTGACAAGTGATGGGAAAACAAACAAGAACGGACTGCAAGCCTTTATAAAAACTATCCCGAGCAAAGGTGTTCTGAGCAGTACTCTATTTCGGCTCGTGAAATGGCAAGCAATGTTAATTATAATGTAACACATCAAGAGGTATACCTGGACTGCGGCTTCTCTCATGAATTGCTTAGCTGCGTCACTCCAGATAGCCGGCACAGTGAGGACCCAGTGGATCTCCTCGCTATTTAAGCCATACATTTTATCCTCTCCGGCTCGCATCATGTGCTCCTTGAGGTATCGGAGTGAAGCAGAGAACACGTCCATGGCCCGCATCATTTTCCCGTCTGCATCCTCGATCTCGAAATCTCTGGAAAGTTCCTTTAAGACACGTTAGACGTTTTAAAAAAAAACATCTTCAATTATATGACTCACAAGGTATTTTTACCCGCTCGTCGTCAGAAACGTATGGCAACAAGAAAAACATTTTGAAAATATTTTGAAACAATATGCTACAAAGGTCTCTTATCCTCCCTTACGTATTACTTGAAAGGCCACGGACAATTAGATAGAAGTACAATATCTAGCATATATAAGATTATGGGCATTCACCTCATACAATGAAAACAGAATATGCCGAACAGGTTTGCAAATTCAAAAGAAATTGAATACGAAATTTAAATATAATATACCGTTTCCTCCTCTTTCTATCATCGTAATCGTCGTCTTAATCAACATCATCCTCATCATCCTTGTATTCGTCTTCAGACTTTGTCATTTCTTTCTCTTATTATGCGATTGGTACCATTAATTTTTAAATTTAACTTATGAAATACAATTTCGTATGACTCGGCAGCTTCAGTGTTAAATGTGCTGGACATTTGTAATATTTTTATGCTTTTTTATGTGTATGAGAGAGAGAGAGAGAGAGAGAGAGAGAGAGAGAGAGAGAGAGAGAGAGAGAGAGAGAGAGAGAGAGACCTGTTTATCATATAACACCATCTTGAATCTGCGAAAGTAGTACCAATCGTAGTGGCTTTCCTCTAGGGCCAGTTGACTGTATTTGTCCTCCGCCTCAAATCCAAATGAGTGAAACTCTTTGTTTGGTTTGAACAGGACGCAAGTGGATGTTTTTTGAGACACGTTTGAGCCTGAACTTGTTTGCCAATAATTAGCATGGATTTTGAGAGGATCCTTCTCAAAATCGCTTCGGAAGGAAAATGCATAACCCGAAAAAGTAGTTCCGAAATCTATGGCTGCCACTAGCATCCGACTTTGGTCAATGCCCGCCATTCAATCCAATTATCTTTGCTTTTCTAAACAATAAAAGAAAGAAAGAAAACTTTCTTGTCGTAGTAAGGTTTTGGGATAATTGTGGTAGCAGGCAGAATTTAATATACATTTTTCAGAAAAGCTTTATAAGGAAATATGGCTTGAAAATAATGAACCCAACAAGCAATTGTCCTAAGCTAAGGAGAAAAAAAGAAATGTATGACAAGTCACACAGGTTGACATTTCTATTAATATATGTGAAAGGAGAATTCCTAAGTTACAACAAATTGAATTGTTTCAGTGGCTGTCAGATGTAATAAGGTTTCTGATCTCATGGCAATGTTCTCACAGGAAGATCAGCATAACGTTAATACAGATGTAATGCATAAGTTCTATAACAGTCTACATTTTTAGATAATGGTGTCGTCTAAAATCAACAACGAGTTGAATATATAATGTCACAGAAACAATAATATGTGTTAAAGATGGGTGGTTTGTTGTATATTTAAGTAGGTATTACGAGAAAAAAAGATTGAGTAGTAAAGTCTGTCACGTGGGGTATATTGCTACATATTAGACTCTTGGAAATGCATTTATGACGCGGACATAGGAATTATTTAATTAGTATTTCGTTACAATTTCGGATTCTTATTTCATATGTTATCAGTTCTTAGACGTGTTTATTGTTTTGTTTAGAGGAGTTATTTGTTTGGACGATCCATTGTAACTACCCAGAGCTCATTGGACTAAAATATATTCTGGGAAAATTGTTGATTTGTTCAAAGGAGATGGGGAAAATAGCATTGTGATCCATAAGGGCTTTTGGCAGACCGGTGCATACAATGATCTTGGGTTCATTCGCAAGATCCGATGCTTTAGAAATTGTGATAGAACGTTTGGAATTATGTTTAGTTTAATTGTTTAAAAAAATGCCATTTAATTTCTTCTAAAATATTGGACAACCTTCATAATAAGAGTATTTTGCAAAGGTGTCCTTCTGTTACTTACTTCATGACAGAGAGTGTCGCATTCACAATTCTTAATATGAGAGAGAGAGAGAGAGAGAGAGAGAGAGAGAGAGAGAGAGAGAGAGAGTAAACTGCATTCTGGTTGTTTTTAAGGAGATAATTGATTGCGCATTTAGAATGTGTCATTCGACAACAACGTTATTGAAGTATGATCGTATCGTCGGACCGTTATAAAATCAGGAGCGTAATTCTTACGTTTTTCTTTCTATATCAGATAAACAAAACTTTGCCAAAAAAATTAATGCAGTACGATGGAAGACTGGCAAATTAATATAATGTAAGATTTGTATTTACGTTATTACATCATGGTAACGAAAACATACAGTTTATGAACATCTAGGTACATACACTGAATGTTAATGAAATATTTCTCTTAAGAAACAGATACCTTCTCTCATTAATGCAACACTTCACAGGCTGCAATTATTAAACCTATGCATAGTGCAAACAGTTTCATCCAACTTTACAATATAATGAGGATTTTATATAACAAATGCCTCTGTTTGACCACTCCCGTGGCCTAGTGGTTAGAGCGCCTGCCTCAGAAGCGTGAGGTCGTGGGTTGGATGCCCGGTCGAGTCATATCAAAGACATTATAAAGTTTTTACTAACATCTGCCTTTCTATGCGCTTAGCATTAGGAAGTTAGTGTTAGGAATAGGCGGCCTGCACTACTGTACTAATATGGAAAATGAGAACCAGCCTGAAAATGGATGAGCATAAAATAGAGTATATATGAGTTTGGTTGACCAGGAATAGTTAATAATGTAAGTTATGTTTTAGGAAAAGGAATCGTTTGAGAGCTTATTCTAGTTGTAAGTGAAAATAAATTAGAGACATTGTTTTTTAAAAATGAAATTTCAGTCCTTTAAAACACTCATTACTAAATTAGCACATGACTCTTTGGTGCGGAAATGAAAGCATATGTTTCAAACACATGCAGTGCAGAAAATACCTATACATATATTTTTCTCTAAACAGATGCTTACATCCAGGTTTCGTCTATACTGATAAATATAGGTTTGATCATGAGCACTCAACTAGTTTAAGTTAATGAATTTTTAATGGTGTTTGCATAGGTTTAGTACGGGATTTAAAACAGTACCGTGCGTCCTATTGACAGCCACATGAATACAATGACTCCACATTAGCAAGTCCAATTAATTTTACTATAAATGCAATCATATAGTTATATTTGTGGATAACAAGTAAAATTAATATCTTTTATAAACCATATAGTGACTTTCAGTGGGTTATTAAACACATATTTAGACATATCAACTGTTGCCAAAAAAGTGGGAAATATAACATTGTTAAGATTTATCTATGTTAGGTGGAATGTGTTGCTCGTTGGTTTATATCTAAGCAATACATATATGACATTTATACAATGTACTAACTATAGAGTAAATACAGTAAGAAATATGATATTTCCTAGTTGTGTTTTGAAACATAATGCTTCAGAAATAAGCACTTAGGTCTCTTCCACTATGTGTAATGTTGCTGAACTCGCATGACTTTGAATCTCACTAATTTCTTTCAGTGAATGTTTTGAAAGTTCATATTTTGCATTTTAATATATTTATGTTAACCGTACTTTAGTTCTAAGTTATATCTCTTCTGGGAGGAAATTTAGTTAATGTTTGTCAATTAAATCTCTTTTTCTCTAATAATACATGTACTTGGGACCAGTTTGGAAATATGTGAACATACAAATCTTCATCTCACACACACACACACACACACACACACACACACACACACACACGGTAAATCGTTTCTCGGTTCTGCAACAGTAATTTGTCCTATAATTGCACCTCCCATTTCTTTTCAACCACCTACATCCACTTTTGGGATAGGCCAAGCAATGCATTCAGTATCTTCGAGGTAGCCTTAGGCAAAAGAGATACGAAAAACGTGGCTGCTTTTTCTGCATCATTGATGTGCTTCATACTAAACTAATTCAATATAGATTTTATAAACTGATACCTAATAAAAATATTTACATTAAATTAGCCTTTTCATGTTTATTTAAGATCCATTAGGAAGGCTATAACCATTTCAGTGCCATGAAAGAGGCGGATCATTGCTTCATACGGATTTGTAATTCATAGTATCGTTTCTGCACAACGTACTGCCATTTGTAAAAGAAAAATACCTGAATATATCACCTGGCTGCACATTTGTTTTAGTTAATGGATTAGATTAAGAAATGAAAATATAATAAAAACATACGATCCACATAATTTGAGTATGATTTCTTTGTCTACATAATTTTCATGTGTCTATTGATTTTACAAGTTGTCCGCAAAACCGGAAGTCAGCCTGGATTTACACTCACTCTGTTGAGATGATTAGACTATCCCAATCTCCTTCTTTCAGAGTGAGCGAGAATACAAATCTGCCATATTGTTTCAATTTCTACTAAGGTACATTCTTCACTACGTTCGTAATGTGTAACGATACATATGTACTTTACGGACATAACAAATCTATCCAATTTTACGTACAATTAATACCGGACAAATTATAATTCTTGCATACCGTGTACGTAGTTTATATTATAATCTCAGATGTTACGTTTCTTGCATAAAGCACAACCACTCCTGGTAAGTACTTGAACGCACGCAATTAATAAAACTGACTGATGATTTATAGACAACAGGTGTCAGGCGGTACAGGTGTTTGGAATTAGGTAGCTAATTTCTAAAATCATAAGAAAAGAAAAAGGTCGCAAAAATCCTTTTAAGATTATAAACTTTAATACTAGTTCTTTGATGTTTTAAACAAAACTATATGCAATTATATATTTTATTTAGTTGCTTTTAAATCGCTGTTCCTCTGATTCGGTCGCATTGAAAAAGGAATCTGTTGATCTCGAAAGAGTCTGGACTGTAGGACAGAATAGTTATATCGTGGCATGTCATGTTCATGTTTTTTTTCTCTTTAACTTGACCTGAATAGAAACGATCTCTCGGAATTCAGGTTCGGAAGAACAGGAATCTTACCGGGTACCCCGCCTTAGAACACGGAAACCAAGCGGTTTAAACCCAGAAGACTAGACAAAGACAACCGTGAACAAATACAAATACCTTTTGCAGACTACACGTCTTCTTTTAAATAATTTTCTAAATTTGCTTACTAGTCTATAATTACTGCTAAAACAAAGACATATCCGGGTGTTTTATTTGTGCTTGCATAAATTTACATAAAAAAACATGTAGTTATGGCTCATCGATTTCTAGGTCAAAAAGTGTTTAACAGCATCCACAACGGGTTGAAATCTTGGCATCCGTCTGTCTACGTAAGACTATGGCGTAACTCCAGGGTCAGCTGTTCTTTCTATCTGGCTCTCTTTATAGCCTTCTTTCTATTTCTGTCATCCTCAGCTTTGCTAACTCCCTGTCTGTCAGCTAGGCGCCAGATGGGACGGTCGTTAGTAAAGCTCTCCCAGTTGCTGACATCGATGTTGGCCGTCTTAATGTCCCTCTTGCACACATCTTTGTAGCGAAGGCTGGAAGTCCAGTCGGCAGTGTACCTTCTGCTAGGTCCCCATATAATAAGTCCTTATGAATACGGTCAGGGTCCATTCTCTTGACATGGGCGAGCCAGCGAAGGCGCCTCTCGCTGAGAATGGCGAACATACTGTTGATGTTGGCGCGTTCTAGAACCTCTGTGGTGAGTACGTTGTCCTGCCACTTGATGTGCATAATGCGCCGCAGACATCTCATGTGAAAGCTGTTGAGTTTTCTCTCGTGTCTTGCATAGGTGGTCGATGTATAGGAGCGAGCTGAGCACGCAGTCTTGGTAGACACGCAGTTTGGTCTTTTCGGTGAGGTTAGGGTTGTTCCACGCCCTCTAGTTAAGTCTGGCCATCAATTCATCTGCCTTGGCAATCCTGCCGTTCACCTCATAATCAATTAAGAGTGAGATGGAGATGTTGGACCTGAGGTATGTGAAGTTCTCGAGTTGTATCCAACTTCCAAGTTGTATCCATCGATGGTGACAGAGGGAGGGGAGTCTGTATCTTGCGCCATGACGTTTGTTTTCTTCAAGCTGATGGTCAGTCCAAATTCCTTGCAAGAGTTGGAGAGGCGGCATAGCAGCTGCTGCAGTCCATCTTCCGTGTGGGATATCAAGGCTGCATTGTAGGCAAAAAGCAATTCACGGATGAGTACCATTGTGACTTTAGTCTTAGCACGAAGACAGGCAATGTTGAACAGCTTTCCTTCAGCCCTGATAAGGATGTGCACTCCATCACTGCAGCCATTTAAGGCGTATTGGAGAAACATAGAGAAGAATATGGCGAACAGCGTCAGCGCAAGCACACTGCATTATTGGACACCACTGATTACTGCGAAGGCCTCTGATATTGCGCCATTGAAGCAACATGTACTGTGCATGTTTTCGCTCAACGACATGAGGACAGCACGTAGACGTGAGAGGGAGGGGGCAGCCAATGTTCTGCAGGAGTCTGAAGTGTCCACTCCGACTGACCAGGTCAAATGCTTTCGTCAGTTCTATGAAGGCAATGCAGAGGGGCATCTGCTGCTCATGACACTTCTCCTGCAGCTCAAGTATTGAGAAGATCATGAGTACAGTTGACCTGCCGGCTCGAAATATATACTGGGAAACTTGGTAGACGCAGTGGGTAGGATCTGCAATCGCGCCAAGGCAATACGGGCGAAAGTCTTTCCGACAACGCTGAGAGAGAGAGATGCCC
The DNA here is from genome assembly GCA_030141615.1 of Unio pictorum. Lineage (NCBI taxonomy): Eukaryota > Metazoa > Mollusca > Bivalvia > Unionida > Unionidae > Unio > Unio pictorum. Next base: position 375,321 of record JARLTB010000001.1, on the reverse strand, counting down.
CGGTAGTTGCTTCAGTCGCAACCGTCTCCCTTGTTCTTGTACAAAAGTGACGAAGTTGGCGTCACGCATGTCCTGTGGGATGTATCCCTGTTCACAGCAGAGGAGTATGTGTAGCGGCTGGAGCAGCGCTGGTTTCCCACACTTGAGGACTTCAGGTGGAATGCCCTCGCTTCCAGGAGCCTTCCCACATGCAATGCAGTCTATGGTTTTTCCTAGCTCTTCCAGGGTTGTCTGTGTATCTAGTTACTCCATGACAGGCAGGTCTGGAAGAGCATCCAGGGCAGTGCCGGTGACGTTGCTTTGGGTTGCGTATAGCTGGAGATAGTGTTCAACCCATCGTGGCAATTGTTTTCCCTGGTCTGTGATGTCTTCGCCTATCTTGGACTTCAGGGGGTGGGGGCGGTCTTTGAGATGGAGGGCCTGTCACCTTCTTGATGTCCTTTTACATTCCTCTTCATCCTCGGTGTCGGCAGCTGTCTGTATACTGTTGCAAAGGTGAAGTCAGTAGGTGTTGGCACAGTGGCGGGAGGTCTTCTGGGTGAAGTTTCTTTCATTAGTGAGGGCTTGCAATGTTCTTGGGCTAGGTGTAGCTTTGTATGCCAGGAGAGCTTTCCTCTTTTCCTCAGTCACGGGCTCCAATCTCCTCCCAGTTTGCCTCATACCAGTCGACATTTCTTCGTTCCCTCGTCCCGTAAGCTATGATGGCTGAGTTGTACAGAGTCACGGATATGGGACCACTTGGAGTCAATGGTGTCAACAGGTGTCACTTTGGTGAGAGCTTCCTACACCTAGCTGATGAACTGCTGTGTTTTCTCTGAGTTACTTGCACATCAGGTGTTGATGCGAGTGTGACCCTTCTTCTTGGCATGGTGTAGCTTCTTGGGTAATATTTGCACCTTACTGACCACTAGGGAATGTTCTGTGTCGCAGTAGGCTCTGTGGTTGCTGCGGATGAGGAGGACGCTGACCCGTTCCGCACTCCTGGTGATGACGAGGTATAGCTGGTGCCAGTGGAGTGAACGTCGGTGTCTCCAAGTCACTTGGTGGATCTCCTTGCATAGGGAGAAAGTGTTGGTCACACATAGCCTGTGGGAGCAGCACATCTCCATACGTCGGTGACCGTTCTCGTTAATCTTGCTCCTTCCGTAAAAGCCGAGACAGGCGGACCAGTTATCATGGTCAGCTCCCACTCTAACCTTGAAGTCTTCTAGTAAGTAAAGGCCTTCGTTGTTTGGAATACTGGATATTGCCTTATCCAGAGCCTCATAAAACTTGTCTTTGTCCTCGTGGGTGGAGGGGAGGGTTGGAGAATAAACGCTGCAGATGTTGACCGGGGCTATGGATGTTGACAGGGCAAGGATTCTCTCAGTACCTGATGACGGAGGTTCAATGAAGGCAACTAGCGTATTTTTTACGGTAAAGCCTACATCTTGCTGCCTAGGTTCATTCGAGGGATTCCCCTGCCAAAAGAACGTGTAATTGGCTTCCCTGATGGTACCGCTGTTAGCCAGTTGGGTCTCCTGGAGACAGGTAATGTCGATGTTCAGCCGGGAGATTTCTTTGTTAATGGCGGGAGTCTTCCGTGCATCGTATATCTGCTGTAGGTCATTGGTCAATCCAGGACAAATGGCCCTAACGTTACAGGTCGGAAAACGAAGAGCTGGAGTTTTCCTATTTCTTCTTAGAGTCTTTCCTGGTGCAGAGTTTTGTGACCCACTTGTTGAGATGGTTATCTAAGCTCCACGCACCCAGTAAAGCAGGCAGGCAATGGCGGGCAGCAACTGACTGACTGTCGAATGGCCAGATTAAGGCAGGCGGTAGCTGTCCAATGAGACCTAATGATCTCTCCCACCGTTAGAAGTAACCCTTGGCGCCAAGCTCTACAATAATCGAGCTTAGGCTTAGAACCGGTAAACTGCTACTTCTCGTGTTGTGCCGACGCCGTACGACGACGCTGGAGTGTCCTCTCCAGTGGAGCTACAAAGCCTGGGAAGGGTGGTATGGGGAATCAGCTGTTGTCCATGCAGCAGATCCGCCCTCTCCACGCAGCTGCTGGGCCCACGGGAACGACGGATGTCGATACAGCTTGACACGAACGGCGTCGCAGGAGTTGCCGGAATGACGTTGAAGTCAATGTTAGACCGCCTTAGGGACTCCGTATCCTGATTTTTGTTGGGGTTTACACCCTTAGATTTACACATGAGTGTGTATAGCCGCAAGGCAGCATAGGTTTGGAATCGGAGTTTTCCTTCTCCTAGATGAGCTACCATCCACGGTCTACGAGTCCCATCTACCCGAAGCAATTGGTCTTATGGCGCCAATGACACGCCTTCACCCCTTCTCCTGTTGGTGGATAACGTGGTCCGCCAAAATTCAAATCTAAGCCACTCGCGAAGGCCAGGAGCTGGATTTTAGTTGACAGAGGCGATCAGAGACGCAAGCCGTATTGGGGATTTCTGGAGTGGGGCGCTTGTCTCCCACTCCCTCACAGGCAATATCAACCTTAGACCACGTGTTGAAATATGCTAGTTGAAACATAATGGATTGAAAGTTTTAATTCCTATAGAAACAGCCATTTAATAGTTTGCAAACACAACTGTTTTTGTCTTTTATTAGGTTGTCTTGTCTATGTTTGGTACCTACCTTCGAAAAAGACTCATTAAGAGTCGACAGCGTTCAGGCTAGTTAGATTCTAGTTTTGCACTGTTCGTTGTCAGTTTATTCCATTTATTTTAATCCGTCCCTGACACACCTTGCTGAATCCAGTGCACTTAAATGGACTTTTATTTGCGATACGTTCTAGTTTATTCCATTTATTTTAATCCGTCCCTATATATAATGCATGATACAGCAGAATTGTAGATGAAATCAACGAATACAGTCCTAAAAAGTAGTATTCCTATAAAGAGTAGTGTATTCAGTTACTCCTTATAATTTGAATAATTGAGTAGAGATTTATATTCGAATATTAGTTGGTAGATGGAGAGTGTTTGGTAGCATTTAGTAAAATCATGATACAATGTGAAATGTAAGCATTGCAACATTGAAAAAACAAGTTTACTAAAGAACAATTGTAAACGTAATAGATCACCTGAATTTAAACTTCAGGCTCTCAAGGTAATTGTCATGTCAGTATTGTCACATTGCTGCCTTCATTGCTATTTCTTTTCTGAATAGTCATATTGCTCCCATCACTGGTATTTTGGATTGTCACATTGTTCCCATCATTGCTGATTCTATTATAAATAGTCCCATTGCTCCGATCATTGATATTTCTATTCTAAATAGTAAAATGGCTCCCATCACTGGTATTTCTATTTGGGATTGTCACATTGCTACCATCACTGCTATTTCTATTCTGAATATTCATATGGCTCCCATCACTGGTATTTCTATTTGGGATTGTCACAATGGTCCTATCCTTGGTATTTCTGTTATTATATGTCCCATTGCTTATATAGATGGTATTTCTGTTCTGAATAATCGTATAGCTCACATAATTGGTACTCTTGTTTTGATAAGTCATATTGTTCCCATTATTGGTATTTATATTCCAAATAGCCACATCATTGGTATTTCTATTCGGAATAGCCACATTGCCGCCATTATTGGTATTTCTATACTGAATAGTTACATGGCTCCCATCAATGGTATTTCTATTCAAAATAGTCAAAGTACTCCCATCATCGGTATATCAATTCTGAATAGACACATTAATCACATCATTGGTATTTCTGTTCCTAATAGCCACATTGCCACCATCATTGGTCTTTCTTTTCTGAATAGCCACATTGCTCTCATCATTGATATTTCTATTCCGAATAGCCACATTGCTCTCATCATTGGTATTTCTGTTCCTAATAGCCACATTGCCCCCGTCATTGGTATTTCTATTCTGAATAGACACATTGCCCCCATCATTGGTATTTCTATTCTGAATAGACGCATTGCCCCCATCATTGGTATTTCTATTCTGAATAGACGCATTGTCCCCATCATTGGTACTTCTATTCCGAATAGCCATATTGCCCCCTTCATTTGTATTTCAATTCTGAATAGACGCATTGCCCCCATCATTGGTATTTCTATTCAAAATAGTCAAATTACTCCCATCATCGGTATATCAATTCTGAATAGACACATTACTCACATCATTGGTATTTCTGTTCCTAATAGCCACATTGCCACCATCATTGGTCTTTCTATTCTGAATAGCCACATTGCTCTCATCATTGATATTTCTATTCCGAATAGCCACATTGCTCTCATCATTGGTATTTCTGTTCCTAATAGCCACATTGCCCCCGTCATTGGTATTTCTATTCTAAATAGACACATTGCCCCAATCATTGGCATTTCTATTCTGAATAGACACATTGCCCCTGTCATTGGTATTTCTATTCTGAATAGAGGCATTACTTCCATCATTGGTATTTCTACTCTAAATTGTCACATTGCTGTCATCATTGGTATTACTATTCATAATACTCTTGATATCTGAAAATCGTTGACGATTACATGGGAAGTATCAAAATCAACAACGTCTTTATGTATTATTGAACAAAGCTCTTATAAATGTGCAAAGGGACGTCGGCCACTGATTCTCTCTGGATGAGTTGACCGCAGACCATCACTACTGCCCGATGCAATCATCCCTGAGCACTACCTCAGGCAATTATGGGTTCAAATTATATTCGAGTTTTATAGTGATTACAGTTAAGGAATTAATAATATGCTTACGAAGCTGAAGCTATCCTTTCTATCCTTAAATTTCAATAATGCAAAAGTTAGTTTTGTGTCAATATGATGTGCATTGACCATTTGACACAATTTCAAAACACAATGATTTCAACTGTATCAGTTTGTGTTTTCTATTACAATAAAGTTTAAGTCCGTGTATACTAGCTATTGTTGTCAGCAAGTATTTGTGCAGACAGCATTTCACTTTATGTTGCTGCAAGTGATTTAATTTACACCTGGATACATGTGTCTCCTTGTACTGTTTTATATCCTTGCTAAGGATGAAAAGAGTGGGAATGGGGTGGGATGGTGGGACACATGATTAAAATTTAACTAACGCGAAAACCACATTTCGGAACAGCATTTTCTCGTGCCATTTTATTCAACTATGAAGATCAGTGAGGAAAAGACATATTAATAGTACTCAATATCAATTATATATTGCAGTATATCAGCTATTTGATTTACATTCGCTGCAACAAACAAACAACTACCGTAAATGGCTATCAAAGGCAGTTGCCATTCTGCTCTTACAGTCGCCCGGTATATACATCTGCGACTTCGCAATGCAGTAGGGTTATCAGACGGTCATGTTCTTTTTACCATCTGTATTCTCTTTCATCTTTTTAACGCTGTCATATTTTCTTGCTTTCTTTATTTGTTTAATGACTAAGACGTCGGGTGATAGTAGTCTAAGCAAAGAAAAATCGTCTAATCATGAAAATTTTTAGCATGGAAATAGAAAGCTCGAATCTGTAAAGTCTAATGTTAATACGCTTATACAAACCTCTTCCATTCCTAAGTGTACTCATTAATAATAACCAGCCTACCGGTCACGTGATGCAAAATTCCATGAAAACACTCTGCACACCCTGCTACGTTTTTGTTAAGACATTTGCACTATGAAACGTATCAATATGATCTGATCCTCCTTCTCCCCCTCCTCCTCTTCACACACACACACACACACACATGCACACAAACACTCACATATATAACAATATTACACTGATGCATACTTATATTCAGTTGTACACTAATACATTTTGTTTACCTTTATTTCCATTATTTGTTCCATTTCGATACCACCGAAATTATATATACAGGATTTGTGTGCTAAAGTGTCATACATAAATACATACATACATACATACATACATACATACATACATGCATACATACATACATACATACATACACACTTTCTGCTACAATATATCATATTATATATTATGTTAGTCTATAGCATGCAATATTTAATTCACTGTAAAATGTTGGTGTATGAGAAATCGAAAGTAGAAGATATGGAAAATCCAGTATGCTAGTAAATTCATTGTTACTTCGTCGTTATATGCTAACATTGTTGTATATGGATATATTTCAGAACATGTAGATTGATTACAATTACATTCCTACTTACCTTTCGTCTATAATTGTTATAATTGTTGCCAACTTTTTCTTCTTCAGCTGATGAGCAACTCGTCGCAAGAATACGTTTTATATACATGTAATTTACTTCCCGGTATTATACACGCAATGTTATAGATTCACATACCGATATTGTGTCCTGGATGTAAGAATGATCAACGATATCAATACTGTATCTCAGTTAAAGCTATGTTTTGAAAAACCTGCCATCGTGTTTAGCCTAGTTATCACTGTGACAACTCTAATTATGCATTATGTTTTGATTTACTGAAAAAACCTATTAATTTCTGAATATGTTAGAAATTACAATTAAGGTAATAACTTAAGGTGGTATTTTTTTTTATTTTGAGAAAGGAGAGAATGAGTCAAGACAGAGGAGGGATACAATCGAGCATAAAGACAAAACATTTTGTCATCAGAGTTAGAATGTCCAATTACCCAACGGAAAAGAATATAGAAAAAAAGAAAGAAAATGAAGAAATACACAATGATAGAGATTTCCTAGCATAAGTTCCCGTTCAAGTTAGATGTTTAAAACTGACCTGCAACGTACGTTAAAATGCAGAAACTTCGGTCATTTCGATCCCTGAGTCCTCTCTGAGGATTCCATCCAATAGATCTCTCTTGCTTTTACATTCCCCTCCCCCAAATAACGGCCACCAATAATATATATATATATATATATATATATATATATATATATATATATATATATATATATATATATATATATATATATATATATATTATTGAGTCATTACATTCTAAACTAGTTATGTCGTTGTAAATATCTTTATATAAATCGGCCGTCTCGTTGGTTAAATAATACTCGTTAAGAGTTGTCTCTACGATGTATACCGGTATTTGAGTTCCTTCCCTTTCATTTTCCTTTTAACAAAATTGAAAATCCAGTATGCTAGTAGATGCATTGAAAATTAATTTACTTCTTCGTTGTATGCTAATATTGCGGTATATGAACGTATATAACAGCATGTTTATTTTGCTTTTAGCATTTAGGTTTTAGCAGCGTGGTCTATTCTAAGACAATCTTGGACTTTATCGATAATTAGTTTCTTCCCGTTTTGACTTTTGTTTCTGTAAAACATCAACTACTTTCCATTCAAGTCTGTATCTGAGACATACAATATTCACTTTCAATTAACTTATTAGAATGTGCATTCTAGCCAGTGTCTTAACTACGTGCTTACGAAAAACTCATATAGTTTACAGATGTGATAAGCCGATGGTTCTTTTGTTCACATCTTACAATGAATTTTTAGAGTTGACATAACCTTTCCATCTCTATTAATTCTGTGTTGTGGTGAACGAGAGTTTTTCTTTTAATTTAGCCATTTCAGTCTTTCAATGTACTCCTCCCGGAGCGACTGAATGTTATTCATTTTAATGAAGGTTGAAGACCTACCGAGAGAAAATTTATAACTCAGCAAGGGAATAAATACTACCTGTAGGAGTTGAAGTCATGTAAAATCTCAACGTGTGAGCGACTGTATTCAGTAAACCAATCTGCGCGTGTCGTACATATCAAGCTGTGCTTGAAGTACACCAGTCTGTGCTTTGCCGCATACCAATCAATTTCTGTTTTCCAGTATGTCTTTATGTTATATAATATCTTCTGTTATTGACCACGGGAAGTTCTAAACACCGGTTATGGAACCATCAAGGTACAAATAATGAAGACACTCACATATTGCCCTAAGTTCAAATCTAGGAATTGGTCGGACGAAGTAAAGATATTTGCTTTCTATTTTATAGGCTTATTTACGCTCTTGTAATTCATATTTCACATTATTTGCAAACTGAAACGGTACATGACTCAAGTATTGGTTTCTTTCAATACCGGTACTTCATTTTGAGGTGAAGCATCATTTATGTAAGCAATAAATGTCTAGCCGCATATCAAATCGATGATTTTTGCACAGAGTTTTGGTGAAATATTGGAACTGTAGCTTCACGAATTATATCATCAGAGATTTATGACGGTATATAATCAATGTGTTGAAATCGATACCATAACAAAAGGACGTAACCAGGCATAATACGTTAAGGCTATTTGCACTAGTTGTTCTATCTGGCTAGAGCTTTTTTGAAATTCATTGAATTCAGGGAATAGGGGCTTTTTTAAATAGAACAGAAGCAAGAGCTAACAAAGCAGGTAGCATCACCACAGACTGTGGTATACTGTTTCGTGTCTAGCCCTAAATGAGAAGACAATTAGCAAGTGATAATTGAATACTCATACTCTCAACACAGATAGCCCCATCACCCCATTTTTAAGAAGAACGTACTGGATTCTCTTTGACAGCTAGTGCCAATTTGCTTTCAAGATGATCTATAACATTAAATTATTTAACAGCATATCATAAATGAATCTTGTACCCGTCCTACAAATACTCTAGCAACGCCTCTGGATCATTCCTAATTAAACATTTTTTTTTTCATTTGACGCTTATATTTGATCAACATATACAAGTACGTGCTATGAACTAAAGTGAAATTTTAGTTCAATTGCTTGCTTCGATAGTGCATGGTCAAAAACATTCGTATGTCTGCCTTGTATGAAATGTAGGTCATTGCAACCATAATTTTGCCCGTTTATGGGTATGATCGAAAGTGCCAAACGTGAATGCGCGCATCTAATTTCATGACCAGATATGCAACGGCTTCTAGGCAAAAGTGCATGCAACTGAATAAATAAAACAAATCCATGGAGCATGCAAAGTAATATTTTTATCAGACCGTTCCAATTCGGTTTTAGATATGTGACGTGCTATGCAGTGATAAGAGGCAATAACACTTTTCCCTATCGAAAATATTAAATAGCCCAAATCACGCGGTTGCGGTGTAGGGTTGCCTCTTTGAACACAGAATAGGGCAAAATTAAGCAACACTCTATTGAATCCTTCCATTCTGCTATTCATACACATATTTATCTTCTCATCTGTACATTTAAAGCGTATATAGTCTTTTTAACAGCCAACTCACGAACTCAATCTGATTAAAAATGGGATCTACTTATCGATATTACTGGAATTTGTAGGTTAGAAGTCACAGGGATATAAATAAGCATGAATGCGTGTTGACATCACCTGTATGCGATGTTTTAAAAGCCGAAATGCCGACGATATGTGCAAAAGTTGCTATGCCAAATCATAATCTTGAAAGATATTGGTTTAGATAATGTTGACGCTTCAACACATTATGATACATTGGCATTTTCCAGTGTACAAATTAATCCGATGTTGCTCGGAAACATCTGTGGGTCATACTCATCATCATCATCATCATCATCATCATCATCATCATCAGTCCCTTAACCTAGTGTGGTCGTCGAGACTCTGTGCTGCTGAACATCTGACCAGTTCAGGCGCTTTGCTGCTAAACATCTGACCAGTTCTTTGGGTCAACCAATTTCCATTGAAAACTGGTACAAGATTTAATGACGCCACCGTTGTAAACATAGGAGAAACTCCACGTCGTGTCGGATTGTCTTCAGGCCAAATTCGCCGTTCACCATTATTCACCCGATTTTTAACATAAAATATAATGCACATATTATCGTACCAAATGCGTTTAAGCAAGTGTGAAGCCTCTCTTCATTCCCTCTCGAATCTACATGTGCGCTGCGTGAGAATGTTCTTGCTTTTAGATTGGTCACTGCTTTGCTATGTTAAGAACTAACTTGATTAAAGACAAGAATAGATGTTTCGCGAGCTGAAACAGACGAAGAGCGCCCCCCCCTCTCTCTCTCTCTCTCTCTCTCTCTCTCTCTCTCTTTCTCTCTCTCTCTCTCTCTCTCTCTCTCTCTCTCTCTCTCTCTCTCTCTCTCTCTGCAATACATATTTAGACATTAATATGTGATCCAAGGTCATTGGCTTAGTTACATTACATATATAGACACACTCAACATCCAAGGATGATTGCTTTAAATACTTTACAGGTACAGATACACATTTATTAATGGGATCAATAATTTAAATACATTATCTATCTATCTATCTATCTATCTATCTATCTATCTATCTATCTATCTATCTATCTATCTATCTATCTATCTATCTATCTATCTATCTATCTATCTATCTATCTATCTATCTATCTATCTATCTATCATCCAGGGATAATTGCTTGAACACATTACATATATAGACTCATGCACGTGTTCCACAAAGATCATTGTTTTGCTACTGATATATATAATGTATTTTTAATAAAGTTTTTAGTATGATTTCTATTTGAGTCATTAGGGTTAATGATAATTTGAATATGATTGAAAATTCTTTCACCACAGAGTGCGCTTACAAGATGAGGTCTTATTTTGTTTTAGAAAGGAGATGAACCAAATGTCCGTATTTTTTTTTTTGAGCTGCTCTTTCACCTTTCCATGTAGTAGGTGCAACATACCAACAATGCTGTCGTAATTTGTAGCTTTCAAAAGAAACGAAACAAGGAAGAAAATCTTAACTTAATTCACCACAATGAACTAGGATGTGTTTTGCTAGCAATTTTGGCGCAAAAAGTAAATTGTATCCAAGTTATGACAAGCTACTGAATGAGTACGATATTTTCTTCAGCAAAGCACGCACTATAGATTGTGTATAACATAAGAGCTGGACTATGAATTCTTACCAACGTTGTGATAGATCCCAGGACTCGTTTAATGAGGGAATGAGGCATTTACAAATATAGTTTTCATGAATAACTGTATTTAAGGATGCAAGCTTTCGTAGAGATAATTTCGCTGCACATTAAGTTGGACACTTATTCATCAAGTTTGACGTTTAGGTTAGACTCGCCATGAATTGTTTACTGTGAGAGATGGATAGTGTTCTTATTTGGGGAAATGGACTTTAATTAAGACTTGCTCTGTTAACGGTTAGAACTAGAGGGAGTGCAATGCTAACGCATGGTCAATAGCGGTGAAATGTCAAAAGTTGAATCGAACTATGGAACATTTTTAGGAAGTCGTGCGCCATTTGAAACAGGTCAAGTTGTGCTTTCCCGACTAGTTATTAATAAAGGTGGATAAGACAGGATTATGCAACTTCCACGTTAGGCATACAGTATTTAAGGATGTTAAAGAAGTGGTTAAGCGAGGATAGGCAGAGAGAGAGAGAGAGAGAGAGAGAGAGAGAGAGAGAGAGAGAGAGAGAGAGAGAGAGAGAGAGAGAGAGAGAGAGAGAGAGAAGAGTGGTTGTGGGGTTGGGTGGAGACGAGAAGGAGGAGGAGGAGGAGGTGGTATAATATACTGAAACGCCAACCTATCATACGTTGATTTAGAAAGGACTGGAAGTCGTGTGAGGCTCACATGCCGCCAATTTCAGTTCGATCAGTCACTCGATTCTTTGATATACGGCTAAATGAATTTCGCTTACATTTTTAACGTTGTTTCTAAGAGGCTGTGTATTATTAAACCTATATTTATCAATATAAAAATTACTTGACGATAGCTTCTATGTAGACAAATAAAACCATTTGAACCGCGGAATTTTAGGGATCTAAACGGTGATTGAATTATGTTTTCGCAGCAAGGAGTTTGCACGGATGATCACAAACAGACAGACAGACAGACACACACACACACACAACATCATTTCTGTCCTATAATATATATTTCTGATATGCTGTGTCTTAGTTCAGTTAATTATTGTAAATAAAGAATAGTGTAGAATCTTTAGATAAAGTTCTCTTAAAACATTTTTATGAAAACTGGATCTAAACGAGTTTTTAACAGTCACAAACTAAAGTAGTTTGCTTTTTACCATGCTAATTTTCTTCAATCACAATTCTTCAAACAATTATATTGGTCTGAAATACTCACGTACGCGCTACCAGTCAACGCCACAAAGTCGTCCTCATACACCGTGATACGTCGAACCGCTCCAGTGACCTAGTGGTTAGAGCGTCCATCGCGGAAGCGGGAGGTCGTGGGTTCGGTCCCCGGCCGAGTGGTACCAAAGGCTTACAAAATTGGTACTAACAACTGCCTTGCTTGGCGCTCAGCATTAAGAGGTTAGTGTTAGGACTTTTTTAAAACTTAGCAAGCTTACGCTTCTCTCATTTATTCTCTGTTGTACCTGCTTTACATCATTCGGTGATATTCGAAATAGATTGTTTAACTAAATACAAAGCTGTCGTGAATCTAGGATGATACGGTAACTATACATTTAAATTATAATCATTCTGGTCTAGCACGCGCCAGGAAGTTCGCGATCATTCAGCTTAACTCAAAAAGCATAATCGCAGTACGTATCAGTATGATCTAAAAAGGATCAAACTCTATTATTTTTTGCAGCTAGAACAATTTTGACATTTCCATAAAGAACTTTGTACAAATTGTAAACCCTACTCCAATGACTATACATGTACGTGCCAATACAGTATTGGCATGCGTGGACGTACTACTGCCACACACAATATTATCAATTAATGAGGACACTCGTGACAAGAATGACACTCATACACTCATTAATACACAATCTAGTCAGCCACAAGAACCTATTCATTTTGATTTACACTCGTCTTCACATTTGACAGAAAACCAAACACAGAAACGTCATTCATTTTTTAATCAACATAGAAATCATTTTGCTGTTAACTTATATGAATTGGGTAGTAATGCCGTATTCATCCACCGAATAGAAACAGGTGATTCCATGCTGATTCGTTGTCAACCTTACCATACGACGCCGTACATCAATAAACAAATTTATAGACAGGTAGAGGAATTACTAGAACATCAACTTATAGAACCCAGTTCATCTAGTTATGCATTCACATTCGTATTGATCAAAAATAAAAATTGTGACTATCGTTTTGCTATTGACTATACGAAACTTAATCAGGTGACACAACCGATGACATTCCCTCTTCCACGATTAGAAAATGTAATCAATGCTATTGTATAAACTCAGCAGTGTATTTTAAGTACTTTAGATTCGAATACAACATTCTGGAAAAGTAAAATGGCCATACTGACTGTGAAGTGCCAGATTTTCGGTCGAATCTATTAAATAACTATTACTTTTAGCCTAGCTAGCCATTTGTTAAATTTATGAGGCACATTCTGCACAGAGAGGTAATGGTATAATACAATGTGACCGGTTCGCCAATTAACTGTGTTTGTTTAGAGCAGTACTGACCGAAGTGACCTTCTGAAAGGTTCATTTTATCACGAAGATGTCAGGGTTTGATTTAAAACAGAGAATTGTTACTTAAAACCAAAGCGTGTCATCTTGACACGCCGATGTAAGCGACTTTTAAAGGAAAGCGCGAGAAAATATATTTGTTCTGATTGGTCACTGTTGAATAAGGGGTATGTTTTACACGAGAAACCTTTAGAATATAATATCTTCTAGCTGAAATTTACTTCAGTCTTGAAAGTTCCTCTGCAAGAGAGGACAGTGTAGAATTATTTTTGGAATAAAGACTCCGGAAAGTATTTTAGACAAGTACCTCCGTAAAAATAGACCAGAAAGACCGCCAAAAACCAACGGTTGAGAGACGCACCAAAAACACGAGGTATTTGTCTCAAAATACACGCTTATTGTGATGTAATTAATGAATGAATTTGATTGAACTCTCGATTCTGTGATGAATTTAATTATTAGTAATAGAACGGCTAAATTTGTTTAATTCTATTTTCAATCTATTTGTAATTCGGTGACAGTTTAATTCTGAAACCGCGTGTATTCCGAATGAAAGGAAATTTCACTGTGTATTTATTTGATTAAATTGTTTATTTATCTTTACGGGTGCTCGTAGTTCTTTGTTCAGTATATTAGCTCAGTTTACCATATACATTCTATACTCGAACCAGGCAATTATACCGTGGGCGGTCATCTCCTAGATAGCGAGTATCAGAGGGGAGTGGTTTAGAGTGTTGTTTTTTATATGTTGTGCAATACCTTTTGACAAGTGGGCTTGTACAATATTATACGAATAACGCTCATGACCTGCGAGAATCTGTCACTGATTTAAGAGTTCTTTTATAACATCACATGGTCCTTACCAATGGAATGCAATGACGTATGGACGCAAAAGTGCACTTGCCACTTATTTTATTGTTTCAGCTCATGTTCATAGGGGTATACAATGGTCAACATGTATTATATACGACATTATCATTTCTTCCAATTCATTTGAAGACCATCTAAAAACATTTTGAACTCATCTTTGATCGTTTACGTCAAGCAAACTTGACAGTCAAGACTTGAAAGTATGTATTTGCAGCATCTGAACTTGTTTATCTTGGTCATAAGTTTTCAACATCAGGAATCAAAGTAGATGAATCTAAAATAAAAACAGCTACAACATGTCTTGTTCCTAAAATACAGAAAGACGTTAGGCGTTTTCTAGCTTGTGCAATTATTACAGGAAATGTGTTCGCAGTTATTCTACTACAGCTACAACATTAAATAAATTGTTAAAACAATTCATTGCCTTGGACAGATAAATTTCAAAAAGAATTTAAAAGTCACCAGGTAACTCCGACGTCAGTGCTTATTTATTTTTTTTCTGATTTCTACAAACCATTTAGGCTCACATTTGTTGCTAATGGCACCGCTCTAGGGTATATTTTGTCTCAGATAAGGACACATGACAAGAAACATGTTATTGATGATGGTGGAAGTGCTTTAATAAAAGCTGTCAGTTTTTTCGTAGTGTCGATGTGAAGGTGTACCAGCATTTATGTTTTATGTCCTATTGTATATACGATGTCGAAATCGTATTGTTGCTAACAAAGTGACTAACGAATTCATATACTTGAAGTGTGTTTATCTGTCTTCGCCACACTAGTTCTTTGTTACTGTAATGACAGTACATTGCTGATATGATAGGTAAACAAGATATGGAATAATACCTTTCGAAATATCGCAGAAACTCTATTACTATCAAACTACCAGGTCAAGCTGACCCCGATTTTTGAAACCACTGAGAAAGGCGGCAGGGAGATTGGACTCTACCGGGCAATAACATCAAAGGCGGTCAAAAAGACTGTTTGATTTCAAATGAGATACAAGTTGGGTTATAAATACTTTTTCTAAGATTTTGTACATGAACGGGAGATTAAAAACTGGGTGGTAGTTCTTTAAATCGTTAGAGTCAAGTGGTGGTTTCTTCAGCAGATGCTTTACGATGGCAGTTTTGAAAAATGAAGGGATATCCTCCGATGAGAGAGGTATATTTATAACATCATTTAGTGAAGGCAATATTGGGTCTTAGCAATCAAGCAGCAGTGAAGATGAAATTGGATTAAGTTAACATGACGTTGGTGCACTCTTCATCAGCATTGTCCGTACTGAATCCAAACAGACAGGTTCAAATGTTCCTAAAGGTTGTCGCTGAAATTCTGTGTCATAACTGTATGGTGACGAGTCAGTTGAAATTGTGTTGTCAAGCAAATCTCTAATGGTTGTACTTTGTCAAGGAAGAAGTTTGCAAATAGGTCCAGATAGTCGACTGGAGAGAAGTAGTTTGAAGTGGTGCGACATTATTGTATTAGTTATCTCGAAGAGCTCTGTGCAGCTGGAATTCTCCGTGATCGTAGTACTGTAGTGCGATAATTTGGCTAAATTGACTATGTTTGTGACGTTCTTCTTAGCGGCTTAATACATTTGTTTATGAATAGTGAGTATGGTGGAAAGCCAACGTCTCTACTTTACGGTGATGTCTTTTAATTGTGCGAAGCTGGTCCTTAACACTGCTATACTATGCATAACACGTTTCTTTTGATAATCTGCATTTGGTGCTTGGGACATGTTTTTCAAGCAATGAACGTAGGCAGTTATCGAGTTCTTCTGCTGTTGGATGTAAGCAAGTTATTCAGTTTTCTTGGATGTCGTGCATTAATTTGGTTCTATTTATCATACGATGTTTCTCTTAGTAGCAAAGATGGAGGGTTAGGGACTGATACGTCGAGATGGCATATAATGCAGAGATGATCCGATGCAAGTTCGTGGGATACAAGGGTGGAATGCAGAATATAATCATCAGGTTTATAAGGAAACCAGTCTAAAATGTGACCAAGTTTATGGATGGGTTGCTTAACTGACTGTTTAAGGTTGAAAACATGAATTTAATCTTGGAGTTTTGACGTGTATGGGTTTCCAGGACAGTCAAAGTGAAAGCTGAATTTCCATACTCCAGGTGATTCGGAAACTGCTCCAAAAATAGAAATTCAGTTAGCTTGTTTTTTCTATATAGGGGAGGAAGACGGTAGAGACAAATGAATGGACTGACCAGTGTTATTTGGACTAGTTCAAACGCTTTGTGACAGAAATTGAATGTTTTGTTGTACTTAACGCATTTTTTCATGGAATTCTTTGTGATGACAGCAAATCCACCTCCGCGAAAGTTGCGGGTAAACGACTTGATGGAGTAAGCTGTGGATGTTAAATCCTGGTACTTTAGCTCATCGCCTGATGTTTTATCCATGTTTTTGTCAGGAAGAAGACGTCGATATTCTGGTCGCTGATAAAAATAACTATTTATGTGCGCCTTTCCGGTGGTCCTACTCATTTGGCATTACACTACGTAGTGGTATCTCTGGGACAGTTGACACAACAGTTGACGATTTAAGATGAATTTGCACCAGGTTAAGCCGAAAGGGCGATAACTGGAATTCTTACTCCTGTTCTACGCCGGCCAGCTTTGAAACAAGGTTTATTTTTCGCTTCCGTTTACATTTAAGTAATTACGAATGTAGTCCCAGTTCGTTTAATCTTAAGTACAATGTAGTATGAAAAGCCAAGTTGTGGTCATTTAATACAATTAATGATGGTCCATCATAGCGTAAGCGGGTTGACTGGCGATCATGCGATCGCGGTTTATTAAAAAACAAAGGACTTCTTAACAGTGGAACAAGACAGCTGAGACAATTTTAATTGTTGTCGGTTCAAAAACAAGGAGATGAAGAAACACATACGAACTGAACAGCCAATGCATGATGAAACACAACATTTTACAGACAGACAGACCGACAGACAGACATACAGACAGACAGACAGACGGACGGACGGACGGACGGACGGACGGACGGGCGGGCGGGCGGGCGGGCGGGCGGACGGACGGACGGACGGACGGACAGACAGACAGACAGACAGACAGACAGACAGACAGACAGACAGACAGACAGACAGACAGACAGATAGATAGATAGATAGATAGATAGATAGATAGATAGATAGATTATTTAAATAAAACTTTCGTTCCTCGAGTCAGAACTGTTTTGGACTTTACCTTACAGCGGTTCCGTAACTCATTCCCCATGACGTAGGTGTATCTACATTGTTATGGGTGACACTACTGAATCTCTTTTATAACTAATATTAAATTATCAATAGTATTAAATATACTTACGCATCGAATGATACTGTACGATATATACGATTATATAACTAATATTAAATTATCAATGGTATTAAATAAACTTACGCATCCAGTGATACTGTACAATATATACGATTATGTAACTAATATTAAATTATCAATGGTATTAAATATACTTACGCATCCAATGATACTGTACGATATTTACGATTAACGGAAGTGCGTTGGGAGTTTTTAATGTGTTTCGGTGTTTTCGGTGCGTTTCGATATTTTTATGGAAGGATATATTTTTGTCGTTAGTTATTTTGTATTTGTGTGGGATTCAGTTTTGTTTATGACAATATCATAATCACATGACTAGAATGTAAAATGTTTGGGCAGCATTATTACACACGACAGGCAAACCTTATCAATCTCAGAGTCCGGTTTAGGTCCAGTATTTTGAGTGGAAGTGGGTTCGAAAAGTCTGTGGTTCTATTTACTCAAAGTATTTGTAATGCTCGTTAAGCGTACAATAAAACTATGGTGCTCTTTAAAGTAATTAGTGACTATACAGTAGTGTGTGAGCGAGGGTATGGAAACCCCAGACACACACACCCTCCAATATATCGGGCTCTGAATATGTTGATAGCTAGAATCATAGCTTCTCCATAAGTTATTTGTTCGGTTGATTCTCTATGGATTTAGTTTGATGAAACTTTCGTAAAATTTAATCCATTTCTGTCACATCTGTAAGCCTTCTATCAGCTTCAGGAAAGACACAAACTTCAAAGAACTATCTAATCATTCTGGATATCTGGCATTACATAAACCATAAATACACCTCTTCACCATTTAGAAATCCCACTGTCAAATACAAACATTCACACTGTTGAGTAAAATAATACAACATAAATTATTGGTAGGAATTTACTTAGACAACTGATAGGGCACAGCTTGTCTACGATAAGGGCTGACTATGTAACTAAGTGTAGGATTCCCAATTCGATTGGCTAAAAGCATTTACCAATCAAAGCGTGCGGTGATGCCAATTTTGAATGCAATAACATCCATTGAAATAGACTTGATAGATGTTGATACATATTATTTTAACACTGTTTGATTACTTACATTCAACACATTTATTTTAAGCCATGATAAATGCTTGAAAAAGAAAGTAACAACTCATTTGAAATTTTAGATATGATAATATTTCAATTTTGATAAGATGGTGCGGTGTTATAGAGATGCGGTTAAATTACCTTTTTAGTGTAATGTGTCTGACACTGCTGTTACGAGCGTGGGAACAGAACACTCATCCAAAATTTCAACGTTATTGATCTACATTCACTTTTTAGTGTCACCCATTCGTAATAACATTTCTTATTTCTATGAAGCATGTGATAAAACGTGGTCCTACTGAGAAACACAAATGGATTTATAAACCACTGGGACGAGGGAAAGAAACAATTATACGCCGATATAAATCATAGCCATATCAGACATTAAAACAAAACAGTGCATTTTTACCCGATTACAAAATATATTAAATCATAAGTATGCATTATTACTTGAGTAAGACTCATTACAAACTGTATGACATGTCAGTGAAATATTTCAAACAAAATCGACAGACAACAAAAAAGAAAGAAAGAAAGAAAGAAAGATGAAGTTTGTGTGTTACTAAATTGTCATTGTCATTCTTTGATTTAAATGAGAATATGCCAAAGAAGCTTAATTGTCTTTTGTATTCTGATCTGCCAGACATACATGTTGTAAGTAGCCAATGTTGTGACATCTTGACATGATCGTTAGACTTATGTAGAGACGCAAAACTTGATTTGATTACATGACTGTCAATCCCTATTATCTGTATTTTGTAATGAGGTTTTCTGTTTTGTCTCCAGAGCCGTCATATTTAGACCGAACTATTCGCAACACTGCAAACAGTGTCATTGATACTTTCATCAGTCCAGCTTCTAAACGCTCGTCTTCGATGGGTTGGTGGTGACGTCCGGGTTGCATGGCGCACATAACTGTCTTTGTATCTTTGTCAAATAGACACGGAATCCTAGAGATAAGAAAACAATTTCTTACGTATTTCTGTTATATATGTATTAATACGTGACCGTAGGCTGGTGGATGATTTTTACGAAGTAAATAACCTTTTTAATTTTTATTCTTTAGTAAAATGATTGGTTTTCATCAGGATCAAGTTAAGAATAAATATTGTAAACGTGGTCGCGTGACCCTCATACGGGCATTTGTTTTTCGTAGTAACTATACAGATGATATGATTAGAATTTCTCAGCCCTGGCTTTAACTTAACACTGGAAATTTGAATAGGCATTATAACTTTTAGAGTTTATTCTTAAACTGTAAGTTCTTTTTCCATGTTTACTATATTGTTCGAGGGAACGAAATTATTTGTAATGCTTTAACAGTTTTTTTCTCTCACTAATTTTGTGTTACTGTTTATTAAAGTCTAAACACGTAACAATTTTCAAACCTTGTAAATAGTGTGGTACAGGTTTATGATTCGGACTAATGAACATTGATTGACGTCTTCTTCAAAATCGGTAACGTGAACTTCTATCAACACGTTTTGAAAAGAGTTGGGTTACACGGAATATTGTCATCACATGCCTTCTGATTTCTACACGGAAACGAGATTTTGTAGTCGATTTAAATTTAATTTGACTAGGAAAGAGATATTTAGAGCTCTTGAAAGACTTCACGTCGTGTTGAATAGTGCAAGTCGGGTATTGGTTTCTACACATAGTGATTATGGCATCCTTAGGTCTCAGTTTAAGCTAACTCGGAAATGTTAATTGCTATTTGTTTGAGATTTTGAGTTGACCAGATTCTAACAATGTCGCAATATATACAATAGTAACTATACATAATCTCATTGTTAAATGTTGAATTTGGGTCTCAAAAGGCCCCTAATGTAAACTAAGTAATTCACGTTATTTACATACTGACCGAAGAAATATTTAATTTTCCTATGTAGATTTTGTTAAATAAGTAGCACAAATATGATTGATCCAAGGAATAGCGTCCTAAAACCTACTCATATGAACATATATATATATATATATATATATATATATATATATATATATATATATATATATATATATATATATATATATATATATATAATACAAACACATTCAAAACTGCATACTTTCAAATATAGAAAAAAATCCCAAAATGATAGAAGAATTACAGATACAAATCTTAGTAATTTACAGCCTTGAATAACAGTCAAGGGAAGTCCAGAACAAATAAAAAAATAATGTGATTGTGAAAACCTGTAGAGTGTTGATATGTAAACAGTTTTTTGTTGAATCACAGTAATATAAATTGAGGATTGAATTCAGTATCATTCCAGTGAATGCCTTTATTCCTTAATCGTATCAGAGCACTTTTGTATGTCCAGATATAAGTATCACCTGAGTTCAATAACCTAAAGAAAGAAAATGCCCAACCCCTACACTACATATTATTCACTTTGAAAGCACGAATGAAAATACCTCTCAATTACAAAATTATATAGTTCTCTACTAACCCTAAGGTCACAATTAGCATCTTCAAAGAACAAACTATTACTTAATAGAAGATAACGTTCTTCAATAATTATAATTACAAAATAAAAACATAACCTTGACCAAGGAAATGTCGAAAGGAAATTCCAAAACCTAGATATTGACCATTATAAATATATTAACTTCTGTAATACTGATTTAAAACCCATTAATAATTACTTTTTATCGGTATCTGATCTTTATAATGCTATAAAATGTACATCATGGTGATCAATCGGAACGCATTACATTTATTCAGCAGACTATTTCGCAGAGTGAAAAAGCAAAGAAGTTGGGTCGTTCTCATTCATCATTTTTTTTCGGATTTCAGCTTTACCAAAAATATAACATTTTATTGGAATTACAGACGCATGCAATCGAAAATGTAACTTTTTGCTAGAAATAAAACCACGTGCACACAACAAAAAAGAGACTGCGATAGACAAGAAAATACAAAGATGTGAGAAATACATTGAGATAATAGTCTACAAATACCTGTACCTGTGATCATCGCACGTCATGGACAAAATTAGATAAAACTGATTTTAACACCTTCCTGGAAAGGTTGTCGAGATGGAAGGAGCGAACTGCAAGTGTTACAATTAAAAACAGATACTGATCTGCTCACGACATGAAAAATGGGTTACTATAGTTTTGTTAATAATTCCAATTAGCTATGAAAGTGACAATGACCTCATTAAAGTGAACTTCCCGAACATGGACTAATCGATGACATTGAATATTTACTGTCAAAATTACAATTTTGTAGAGTTACTTTGTACCATTAATGCAGTCTACTTTTCATAGTACTATTTGTCACTGGTATGACCCATCTATCATTTGTGAATGTTGCTTTTACTGCGGTGAGATACAATGTATTCATTCAGCGACATCAATATTGTAAATACAAAATGTTTAGAGAAGACCCTACACGGCATTTTGTTTTAATGAAGATACCATCAGAATGCCCCCTTACCATACTCAGAAGAAGCTAGTTCGGTTTCAAGACGTTTGCAAAAGTTCAGTTCAAAAGTTTCTTATCGTGAAAGCTCATTAGATGGTTCAGTTTGTGCATTAATAGTGTCTTGAAGAGCGCCTTAATTTTAGATTGTACTTTTGTTTTGATTGACTTTTAGTGGATTGAAAAGCAATATATTTTTGAGACATGTTCAAGTAAATGAAACCGACGATCTTACATTCAACGTATTATATGTAATAATCAGAAGCTAAAATCGGATCATACGTGACATCAAAAAATTAAAACTCTAAATTGGAGATACTTGTAATGTTTGGCATGTGTTTCTAATCGTAAAACCTCATTAAATGCTTCAGTTAGGGTATTAATTGTGTTTGGAGAGCTGTAATGTTGGATTGCTTATGCTTTGCGTGACATTTATTTGATGTTTTCTTGAGATTTTAATGTAACTAAAACCGACGATGGCATGTTTTGCTTATTATTCATAATAATCAGAATGCAAGTATGTTCACAATTAGAATGCTAAGCCAGTGTACAAACATGCCACCAAAAATCCAATTTGTATTGAATATGGCCTAGACGTGACAACGTGCAAATTGCACACACAGAGACATACACACGCACACGCACACATTATACATGTGTTCCTTTTCAAACTGATGATGTTGCGATTAGTGTTTATGCCATTTCTTCAATCTAGACATGCCCAAAAATGTCACAATACAATGAAACTATTTGCGTTTTAAACATTTCCAAGTAAAGTTACATGACGCAGAAAATAATTTCCTTTTTAACCACTTGTAAATTCGCTTGGAAAAAGTTCTTTTTGTTATGCATTGTATACAAAGTTCAAGAATTTGTACCAACTGTTTCTTGGTAATATAACCTAATGCATTCCTTTACTAGTTATATGACTGACAATTCTTCTCAATGTAATCAACCGCTCTGGCGGCCTTGTGGTTAAAACGTCTGTCTCGTATGCGGGAGGTCGCAGGTTTGAATCCCACCCGACTGAAACCAAATATTTATCAAAATGGTACTAACAGCAGCCTCGCTGGGTGTCATCATTAAGAGGTTAGTGTTAGGACTGGTCGGCCTGGTTTTGGATAATGAAACTGGGTGACACAACATGCTACATGCTGATTTTCCAGTGCTAGACAACACTATAAACTGCCACATTTTGATATCATACGGATATGACTAAAACATTGCGAAAGCTACGTTAAAAATTCAAATGACGCACGCACTTACTTGATTCGATGAAAACTGTATTGTAAGTGTGACAAGGATAGAAATGGCTTACGCATAACATTTTGTGAACAAATGTTGTATTTAACAGTTGCACTGACATATTGTTTTGAAAGACATTATAAATTTCCTTTTACTTACAAGATAGTCAACGGCTTTGAAAGTTGTGACGTTGATAACATTTGTATATACACTTGGTTATTAATTGCAAAATCCAGTTAATAACATTATTAGAACGCTCGGGTGACCTAGTGGTTAGAACGTCAGCTCGGATGCGGAACGTAACGGGTTCGAACACCGGCTGAGTCATGCCCAAACTTATGAAATGATACTAACAGCTGCTTAGTTAAGCGCTCAGCATTAAGAATTAGTATTAGGACTGGTCGGCCTGGTGTCAGAATAATGGGACTGGGTGGGACATCATGCTACATGTCTGATGTACGATGCCCCAAGTCTAGACATCACAACGAACTGTCGCATGACACACACACACACACACACACACACACACACACACACACACACACACACACACAGAGTCTGCTAAAACCATCAAAGATAAGCTAGCCGGACCATTGAATGACTGGAAAACACTGTCCCATATCTTAGGAAAGATTTCATTGAATTTAACGATACTACCAGTGAAAAAGGTGAAACATTTTGTTGAAAAGATATGGATGAGACAGCTTAAGCATTATTTTGATGTCATTTGATGGAAATTCAATGCATTTAATCCTTGACAGTGCATACAATTCCATTATTCTGCCTTCAATATGATAACAATAAAACCTGCCCTCGTGTCATGAAACAATACAATTATAAAAGCTATGAAAAAAGTACATCAATATGTACTATAAGCCATCCACTTCCGAAACTGTCATTATTGAAAGCCGTGTACGTCCCACTCCTGAGTTTTGCATTATTTCAGCAGAATACAATTTTAGCGAACTATGTTCTTCTGATTTTCTGCACAACTGATAATCTTATTATTTTAGAGAAAAACGTATATATATTAGTGAAAGTCTAAAACACAGCAAAGTTTTCTGTCTAATTTGCGGGAATTTTATTTGATTTAGAAAGCACACAGCTGGATATTATTTCTCGTGGTAATTTACTAAAGAATGTTTGCGCTGCATGACTCTTTTTTTTATTTCCCCAACAAACGAGTCCGTAATTTTTTTGTTACGTTTGCTGTATTTTTTAATGTTGTAAGTACACCTTATATCACAGCAACTCCAAAAGCCGTGAAAATATATTATGTATTTCACATGACATACGAAGTTCGTACTTTGTTTTGATTAGAGAACCTTTTCTCAGAATTCAGAAACAGTATTTTTGGTCAGGTGTTTATGTATGTACTATATGGCTATCCTAATCATAGTACAAACTAGTATGAAAGCCAGTAGGGGACAGATGGGTGCTTGTACCTTAAAGGTTTATACATTGTGAAAATTGTAAAGAAACAAAAATATTTGTTCTACGCCTGACTTACTTTGAGTGGTGCAATGATATTTATGTGCAGTGCCACTGTTGTAAAAGCGACCGTACCATGTAGAACACTAACAGAGGAAACCAAAATGAAACGGGGAAAGTTCGTTCGATATCAGTACTGATAATGTAATGAAATTAATGTTACAGTTTACCGGAGAATGGATGTTGTTCTCCACATGTTAATTATTTTAAATATTGCTATGATTTTAGTTGAGACAATTGCAGTTTGTCCTTTTTGTATACCCGATGCTAATTTCTTTATGCAATTTGTGCCGTAAAACCATTTAAGTACACGGATAATATTCCTACACATAACAAAGCACTCAGTATCTTTATTGGTTGCTCTATCAAGTTTTATTAGAATATTCACGAAACTGTTCGATCTAACAAATTTAAATTAGAATGTCGTTGAATCAGGCCGACCTAGTAATTATTCCGACAGTTCTAGTAATTTAACTTTTAAAAATTATACCTGACACTAAATAGAACGCAAAGTTAGCAGTGATGGTATGGAATGGAGCGTGCAGGAAGAATCCAATTTTACATCTAGTAACCCACGTGTGGTTATGCTGAAGGGCTCCTTGGTCCAGGTCATTGACCTATCTCAAGTGAATATGCAGGAAAGGGCATCTAGTGCCGAAATTCCTGCAGCTTTAACTGCAAGAATCCTAAAAGACCATTTTCTTAAAATAGTGAAAGGTATTTTCATCGTATATCCTAATGATAATCGTAAGTTACTCCCAGACGAAAATAGCATTATAAGGGTCAGGTCGCGAAAGCATACAGAATAAAATACCCTACAAAAATAGAGTATATCTTCACTTATGGAAATGAACAATCTAGGATTGATACAAAATACATTAGCAAAAATTATAAACAAAATTTAATCGATAGTAAAATTATACCTCTAAACATCTCTGACCATAATCCCACAGAAATTATTGTTAAGACCCCAAAATGAAACAAATGGGGAAATGGGACCTGACAATTGAATAGTTCAATCCTTGAACTTCCACATTATCAGAGTAAATAAGAGAGCTCCTACAAAACATTGACCAAACTTTGGCATACTACTGCTAGGATTAAATTAAAAAGGAAATAGCCAATATCACCAAAAATCTTCTAAACGTATCTCACAAAATAACATCCTAATCTTGCAAGTATGCAAAATTATAATTAATGATGCAAACAACTTTGGAGAACAACAAAATAACATCCTAATCTTGCAAGTATGCAAAATTATAATTAATGATGCAAACAACTTTGGAGAACAACAAAAAACCACTGCCAAGAAAATATTAGACAAAATTGAAAAATACAAAATACAATGCACCAAGCTGCGAGCAACGAAATTCGATTAACTTTATGATTTTGGGAAGAATGTTTACAATAAAGAGAAGATTAGGAAAGGCACTGAAAGAACCATTACTAAATAAACACACAACGAGAACGTATATGAAGGGAAGAAACAAATATTAGAATATATTTGTTTATTTTACAAAGAGAGCTGTACACCTCACAAAATATAAGTGAAAAAGTAATACAAAATTATTTACACAAAATTAATCTACCGAATATTTCGGAGTTTTCGAAAGAGACATGCGAAGCTGATATACAAGACGCGGAGATTTCGCTTGCGATCATTCAGTTTGCACAAAACAAATCACCCTGTTCCCAGACGAAATTTTAGCGGCATATTTCTGGAGAGGCCTCAGAATAAAAAATAAATGAGAATAAAACATAACTATTTTTAACGGGGACATGGAAAGACGACCCAACAGGTATTCCTAAACAACACAGTAGACACCAAGAAAAACAACTCCTGTTGTTATGATTGGAAAAGATAATAAAGTACTAAACTTCTTAAAACTAGAAAGGAAACTAGAAAAACACATATAAATCTGGAATGATAGAAACTTACACCTAACAAAAAGAATTCAAATAGCCAATACATACCTTTACAACTACATATGGTACGAATTTAATACAATATATTTCGATAAAATATACCTAGAAACACTTGATTCAATGATAATGAAATTCTGTTTGAAAAAAGTCCACAAAGTAGTTTGAACACAATGCAAGAACTACACCACCAAAAAAAAAAACCCGAGCAAGGCGGACAAGGTTTACCCGACCTAACACATAAACAGTAAGCTTGTTTGTTTGATTAGGATTTTTAACGGAGCTTTAACAATTTTTCAGTCATATCGCTACGACGTCTGCAGTGAGGTAGTTTATAGTGATGACTAGGACTGGGGCATCATGCCGCAGGCATGTAGCATGATGTCCCACCCAGTCACATTATCCTGACACCAGGCGACCAGTCCTAACATTAACGTCTTAATGCTGAGCGCCAAGCGAGGCAGCTGTTAGTACCATTTGTGCAAGTCTTTGGTATAACTTGGCCGGGGATCGAACCCACGACCTCCCGTTTCCGCGGCGGACGTTCTAACCAGTAGACCACCGGAGTGGCATGAACAGCATGCTAATATAATATACAGGCTAAACAGTCTCACTGCCAAACCCATATATTTTTGGCGAGCAACTTACATTTACTGGTTTGGTAAGATACTAAATTATAATTTAGATATTCACGGAAACACCCAAATTCAAATGTTACGTATCCCTCTCAAATACGCTTTCAAAATATCTAAGACTATACAGAAATTTCAAAATGACCCAAACTTGTCGCATTTAATACATACAGGTGAAATTGAAAAACAAATGTCAACAACTACAACTAATATACCGTACAAACCAAAACAATACTTGGCGATTGGCCTAGTACCTGGATAATCTGCATGAATATCAAAGATATATACAAGACAATACATATCTATACTTACAGAATGTCTTGTTGACGGACGAAGCAGCCGACTAGAGTAAGCTAATACCTTCAATACCTCTGTCTGTTTGGTCAAACAGCGACAATCAGTATAAACCATTTGATATTAGAATGGAACTATTTATCAAATCAATGACGTCTTATAAAAAATAAAATAATTCAAAAGTATGGAAACTTTGATCCATATAACTTACTTTACGCAAGTGGGATTACAGACAAACAACTTTATCTAAACATAATCAATTAAATTGGTGTAATAATTTAAGCAAGGAAAGTTAAAAAAAAATGAGAGTCAAACCCATCCTGAAATAAAATATTTGTAGTCAAAACCCATCACTGAATTAGATGTTTTCCATCCCGTCCGCATGATTGAGAATTTAAATCGCCCTAGTACGCTTATTCCTCCTATTAATCGAAACAAGATGGCGCCCTAATAATTTCGGCAAGAGAATCAAAATTATCCCTACCATGGATTGAATAAACAAGAGCTTTCTACCTCTCGCATGCCGGTTCCCTTACTTCGCTGCGGACAGATATATAATAATAACATCAATTAATAATCCAACCGCATGAAGGGGGAGCCATAGATAGATGAAGTGTTGGGTGCTTGCTCGCTCAAGCACTTCGCCATGGGTAAAAAGAAGCAACGACTCAGCTTAAAACATCTATGGCATAAACACGCACTGGGGATGAGCCACTCCTAGGAGCAATCACATAATTCACTACCTCTTCTTGCCACAACAAGCCACCGCGGTCACCACACCTTCGTGAGTGCACACTGAGTTTAGCCCCACTCACGCACCGCCCTATATTCAGGAGAGTAGGGAACTAGGCTCTATGAAGCCTGTCGTATTGACCCAAGACCCGATAGCGTGATAGCAAATTGAATAGTGCACATATGCACAGTAAAGTGAGGGGAACGTGGAACCATACCGTTCTGACCAATTAAATAGTCAGCCCATAAACAGACGCGCATGCCCGCATGGGCCATTACGTATTTAACTCTCTCTCTCTCTCTCTCTCTCTCTCTCTCTCTCTCTCTCTCTCTCTCTCTCTCTCTCTCTCTCTCTCTCAGCAAACATAATAACCGACTTGTCACTGCGTGTCCTCACCACCAAGCCAATTATCGATCGACTTCCCCCACGTGATGCAAATACTTAGGGGCTTCATATATAAAATACCTGGGGCATCCATGAAATGAGGATATCATGAAAATGGTGCATAAAAAGGACCTCAACATGGATGTCCCTGATATTTTCTCCTTTACAACACTTCTGGAGTTAACTACTAAAACTATAAAGCATCATATATCTGAATACTCCTCTATCTTTGAAAACCAAATGATGGCAGTGTTATCCTTACTCGAGGATATCATGTTTAATATAGTATCTAAAAAGGACCTCAACAAGTACATCCCTGCTATTTGCCATATTACGCCATGCTTTTGCAGAAATTGACACAAAAGTATATATTTAAGATTGCTCTTCTGTCTCAACGGCGGTATCCATTAATGAAGGTATCATGACTCTCATCTCAACAGGGATATCGCCAAGGACATTTCAAAATTTCATACACAATACGTCTTCATCCCATTGTATGATGTGCTTTAATAAAATAATAAAGAAATCACACTAATCAAAAGAAAGCCTTTCACAGCATACATAAAAAGCTTAATACACGTACATAAATTATCTTTCTTTCAATAGTCACACAAGCCAACCAAAACAAGGGATACTTCACACTTACGGATTTCTTTGGAGCCAAGGCTTAAACTACATAGACTGATAACAACCTTGACCATTAATTAAATACACTACCACAGGCTATGGCCTACCTACAAAATCTACCCTACTAGAAATTACATCCCAAATTAGGTCAACCAACTGCTAATATATTTTCCCTAAAGTTGAAGAAAAATAATATGTCTTGGCATAAGCGAATAAAACTTAAATTTTTAGGATGTCTTCCATTACGTCCGCGTGATAGAAAATTTCAATCCTACACTAAGATTATCCTACACCCACAAACATATGCTAATGCATATTGACTCCGCAGACAGAGCATGCACACATATACAAATACATACCATCAGTTAGACACATTATTGTTTTGCTAAAATGGGACTCTATTTCCTTTATAATAGATTAGAAAAGGAAAACGCAAATAATATGACCTAGTAAGCCGTCCATAAACATGCCACATACACTACAACCTAGCAAACACATCTCACATATGTACAATAGACTCTGGCAAAGCCGCTAATCAATCAGAACCTAATGGGAAGAGGGAAGTATATTATCCCTAAGCTGTACCTAGCATATGGGGTAAAAGCACAACCCTATACAAGCTACTAGAATTGGAACCAGGCCCAATGCTGGCTCTGACATAGGGAAATTAGTATATCCTTAGCTTCTAGGGATAATAAAACAAAATGATATGATGGATGAAAGATATAACAACCTGCCATTAAGACTTTATATCAACCGGAAGGACAGGGTAAACCCACACCAAACGACACGTTTAGAAACCCAGGGTGTCACCGATACGTTTCTAACCAGCTCTATGTGCAGGAATGGAGCTAAAGGGTGTCAACAACTTGTTCCCTACAGCTGCTATCAATTTCTGACCCGCCTTTAGCAGGCTCATAAGTTAATGTTGTCGTACAGAAAAGATTTATCAAATCTTCGGTTCGGCGTGCTCTATTCTTACGGAAGGAAAACAAATTCTTCGAATTAAGGTCCCAACGAGTAAAACCTAGCCATCACTGATGTAAAGAAGCACGCGAATTATTGTTGGCGAACGTCGAAATTATAGGCCGACCGAAACTAAATTTCTGGTTTCGGCCGAAAACGAAACCAGACCGAAAGTTAAAAATTGAGACTTTCGGCCGAAACCGAAAGTTTACCTACACCTTCGGCCGAAACCGAAAGATAAACCGAAGTTGCCGAACACAAGATTTATTAAACAGGCCTGGGTCATGATGCAATGCCACACTAATTAAAAACGAATACAGAAGTAATCATTCAGAGCTTGCATTAAGGGAACTTCGATAAATGTCAAATGCCTAGCGCCGACTGACCGGCCGACAGAGTAATAGACGCAGCACTAGCGTTGCATTCTGAAAGTTAAAATAGATCTTCGGATGATGACTGAAAGTCAATATCAGTTTCGGCCGAAACCGAAAGCAAACCGAAAGCTAACTTTTTGGCTTCCGTGTTCTAATCACGCAAGCGAAACATTATATTTTTTGGTTTAATAAAAGAAACGTACAACACAAGTTACTTTGCACACGAAAATGAAAGTCAAATAAATGTAACTATTTACTCTTGCTGTTAATTAATTACAATAGTTGGACCTGGTAATTCGTAGTGACGTAGTTTTGCGTGAACAATTCCTGAACTTTCCAGGATGACGATCAGTAAGTAGTACTCTATGGGTTTAACTGTGGATGACGAATAACGCCACAGCGTGTATTAGCATAATAATGATTACTGTCTGAAATTAGTGTGCAACTTAACCGTGTGCTTTTAATTCGCAAACGAAACACTAAGTACAACGTTAGTGACGACAGCTGTGTTTCATATGATAATAATATGATAAACATTCAAATTGAGTACAATCTAAATTTAAATGTACCTTTGGTTGATACGTATTGTTTTGAAAGAATTCATGAGCATAGCAATGGCGGAAAATGGCTGAGGCCGGTGCGTATGACCCTCAGATCTAACATAATACCTACGTTTAAGTAACACAAATGTGTTGATGAAGCTTCTCTAGAACTTTCGTCTGGGACACATATCAAGATTGCAGTACGTGTGCAATAATAATAATGATAATAATAATAATAATAATAATAATAATAATAATAATAATAATAATAATAATGAGGACTTTTGAAGTTTCTGGAGTAAATATTGTGACGAACCAGACAGAATTGAGTTACAGTAGTCCAGTCTTGAAAGTACTAATGAACACACAAGTGTTTTTGTGGCATCAACTGAAAGATATTTAAGAATGAAACTGATGCGTCTCAATTCAAGATATGCAGCCTTGCATATGTTCATGACATGTTGGTGCAATGTGAGAGTACTGTCTAGAGTAACGCCTATGTTCCGTACTGACTGTGAGAATTTAATGTTGGTGTTGCTGATATTTATTGTCTGAGGTAAAGGATGTGAATGAGAAAGTCTTTTGTGTTGTGAGCAGAATAGCCTCAGTTTTATCATCATTCATCTGCAGCTTGTTACATGTCATCCGTGATTTTTCATCAGAAATGCACTTCTCTACTCCATGGATGGTAGCATCAACTTCAGTTGGGTGGCTAGACTTGTATATTTGGGTGTCATTAGCATACAATTGGTGCGACACTGGGTGATGATATATGACACTTGAGAGCGGCTGAGCGTACAGAATGAAGTGAACTGGTCCAAGAACACATCCCTGTGGAACACCTCAACATACGTCAACTGGGCTGCACTGTATTCCATTTGCAGATATAATTTGTGTCATGTTGGCTAAGGAGGACTTGAACCACTGTAAGGCTATATTCTGAATGCCAAATACATGATGGAGACGGTGAAGTAATGTATCGTGGTCTATTGTGTCAAATGCTGCAGATAAATCCAGGTGAGTGATGACTGTAATCTTTCCACTATCCAAAGCAGAGAGAATGTCACTAAATACTTTCAGAGGAGTAGTTTCCGTACTGTGGCAAGAGCGATATGCAGACTGTACATTGCTAAAAAGACTGTTTGAATTCAAATGAGATACAAGTTGAGTTAGAACAACCTTTTCGAAGATATTTTATATGAATGGGACATTAGAAACTGGGCGCTAGTTCTTTAAATCGTTATGGTCCAGTGTTGGTTTCTTCAGCAGTAGCTTTACGATGGCAGTTTTGAAAAATGATGGGAATTCCCCTGATGAGAGAGAGAGAGATATTAATAACATCAGTAAGTGAAGGTAATATTGGGCCTAAGCACTCAAGCAGCAGTGATGTCGGAATTGGATTAAGTTCACATGACTTTGGTGCACTTTGCATTACGATTGTCCGTACTAAATCAATAGAAACAGGTCCAAATGCTCCTAACGGTTGTCGCTGAAATTCTGCATCATAACTGTATGGTGACGAATCCGTTAAAATTGTGCTGTCAAGCGAATCTCTAATGGTTTGTACTTTGTCATCAAAGAAATTTGCAAATTGGTCTGGTAGGTCTAGTGGAGAAAAGGTTGTTGGTAGTGGTGTACATTTATTCCTTGACATTAGTTTGTTAGTTATCTCGAAAAACTCTTTGCAGCTGGAACTCTCCATGACAATAGTACTGTAGTGGGATGATTTGGCTAAATGGACTATGCTTGTGACGTTCTTCTTAGCGGTTTCGTAGATTTGTTTATGAATAGTGAGTCTGGTGGAAAGCCAAAGTCTCTCTGCTTTTCGGCGATGTCTTTTAGCAGTGCGAAGCTGGTCCCTAACACAGCTGTACCATGGAGAACACTTTTTTTATTGATACTCTGCATTTGGTGGCTGGGGCATGTTTTTTCAAGCAATGAACGCAGGCAGTTATCAAGTTGTTCCGCTGTTGGATGTAAGAAAGTTGTTAGGTTTTCTGGATGTCATGCATGAATTTGGTTTTATTTATCATACGGAGGTTTCTCTTAGTAGCAAATAGAGGTGGAGGGTTAGGGACCGATGCGTCGAGATAGCATACAATGCAGAGGTGATCCGATGCAAGTGTGTGGGATACAAGGGTAGATTGCAGAATAGTATCATCAAGTCTATAAAGAAACCAGTCTGGACTGCAAAACGGTGTTACATAATTGTTTGATAAGTATGATTTGTACAGCAAAACGCCAGCGAAAAGGGGTAGCAATCGAAGATAAAGGTACCTGTTAAGATCATTCTGATATATAAAGCGGTGCAAAGAAAGACAAAGGTGCCATATATCTGTTACGCGGACACTGAATGCCTGAACCTTAATGTGAGTTCCACAGATCAACGTATCCCATCAATTCCATCAAATATGATAGAATTTGAAGAACATGTGTTCCTCGGCATCGTGACATTTGAAAGCGGTCAGTATTGTACCACAGGAAGGGCATGATTCACTTGTTCCTTAAATGTGCTCGAGGTCACAATGAAATTGATCAGGCAACAACTTGCCCCATCCACGGATATGATTATGGCCGTTGATGATATTATGAGTTTTTCATTGCGATGCATCGTTGGATCTGTGATTGTCATTTTAAAAAGGCCGAATTCTAAATTTCAATCATCGCCTCTAACCAACAGCTGTAAATTTGTCCAGATAAAACAAGAATGCCTCTTGTGCATATATCATGCGTGTCTATTATGGACAAATTAGTATGCAATTAGTCGTAACAGCATTCAATTATCTTATACGTGTCACTCTCAACAAAAGATCCATGACGCTTAAGCAGTGACAGATGCAATTCAAAACTGACTTGTACTTTGTTGTTTTTGTTTATTAGACCCTGAAGCAGCATTGCGGTGGACGGCGACGATCATTCTGCTGTATCTTTTTGATACGGCGGGGCTTTCTCTGACGAATCTGTTAAGTCCGGCCTGCTTACTCGCAAAGGCGATTATAAGAGCGACACGAAATAGTTTTATGAAGCACACTCGGCACCAGTTGACAAGTTTTTTTCATGAGTGGTACGCACATGCATTTCCGTTTATAACTAACTACAGGCAAACAAGGCAAAGTCCACGTTTGATCTACAAAATATCGAAAACTAAGAATTGTACACAATTAATATACAATTCTTTGGAACTCCAACATCCTCAATTTCTTGAAACAATGATGTTGTTTTAAAATCGAGATTAATTATCAAAAGCTAATTTAATCATATAAACGTTCAATGAGATGTTGATAATGCTGCATCAGCACCATTCGTAAACCATATCGACGCATCTGTATTGTTTTTGAGCTTAATTTATGTAATGAAATCGTTAACAAAAATTATCCCGCTAAGTCTAAAACAACATGGCTTGACGTATTGAGTGAAACTTATGGTTTTGGAATTCATAGTTTGATAAAAACAAATAGATTCACTTCTCGTCTATATCGGGTAATTACCAAATTAAATTCCTTCGAAAATCACACTTATTTCTTTAGAAAATCTATACACGTTTCTGTTTGCTCATTTCCAAGATACAAATGGGCTTGGCTAATTGCTAAACTTTATGCCAAAGAATGAAACAAAAATATTTGTTCATAAATAGATAACCTGTTCGCCAGTGACGTAGCTAAACAAGGTCACTGCTGGCACAAAAAAAGTCTTAAAAGGTTTGTATTTCCGCTAGTGTCTGAAAACCCTTTAAACAAATGAAGCAAAACAGGAACAGGTCTTTCTGGGGAAAAGTGCCTATTTTCAAGTTGCGGTTACAGTGGCGTTTTTCAAGAAAACCGAAGTCGCCACAGGAGATGCAGTTTGTCAAAATGAATGTTAATAAATCAGTTGCATTAATAACAACAATTCAATAGAGAAAAAATCTTTTGAGAAAATCTTTTAAGTTGTTTATGTGGTTGGCAGAAATAAAAGCCCAGAAAAACAAATGTTTAATATATATGTCAAATAAGCATTATTTTATTTAGTACGTCATGTATTTTATATTGGTCTAAAGTAAAGATTATCGTTGGACTGGAATGGCGCTTAACACAATATTTGTGTTATATACAGCAAGACTGAAGGAATTTGTCGGACCTTTGATCACACTCAGATTCATTAGGAACTAAATCCAAAGTGAAACTGACACTTTGATCACACTCAGATTCATTAGGAACTAAATCGAAAGTGAAACTGACACTTTGATCACACTCAGATTCATTAGGAACTAAATCCAAAGTGAAACTGACGCATACTTCCCAGTAGCTGCACTGAACATCTGGATTTTCTTATTGCTGTTTGAAATGTACCATCTGTTGATTATGTGTGTGACAATCTGTGAAGACAGCACATACATACACACACAACGTTGCACAAAATTAATGGACAAACGACAAATCAGCTGCACAGTTTACTGAAATAGAACAAACTTCAGATGTAATAAACCAGGTACACAGGTTCTAATAATGTCATAATTGAAATCATTAAGTATTGTTAGGTGCTTAGGCTCGAATAAACATTAACATAGAAAGAGTGAAAATAACAAGCTTGTAAAACTTAATAAACAATTTATTGTGTACAAAATATTTTTCAGAAAATAAAAATAAACTTACGGTTTTAAGAATCAATTCCAAAATTAATCCAAAAATAATTCAAAATATTATCCACTAGAGAAATTGCAAAAGTCCTCGTAATAAAATGTCCAAATAATTCTAAGTTCGAATTCCAGCGAAGTATCCAAGATAGAAGACGATGTCACTTGATGAAGTCAGTTATTGTTAATAAAATTTCTATGAGCACAATTCTTTTCCAGATAAATAACAAAATGATTCCTCTTTATCCAAACGAATTGACACAATTTCCAGTACAAGGTAATTTAAAATAACTCAAAACGACACAACTTAATATTCTAAAAGCCCAACTTCTACTGAATAGCTCGCTCCAAAACATAATTTATATAGCTGTTTTACGTGAACAAGGAAGGGGTCACGATCTTCTAGAATCTCTCAGAACAATTTTACGTTCAAGAAATCACGTAAACAGCGTATGACCCAACTAAAATGGAAAGATGTTTATACAAAACTCCATTTTGTCCTTGGAACCAACCAATCATTTTTAAAGCTTGTTTACAACTCTGAAACCAGGTCAGAAATGAGGTCAATACCAGGTGTTTACTCTGTAAAGTAAAGGTCACCCCTTCAATGAACGAATCTTTAAACTTAAAATGCCAAATTTAAATCTAACAAAAAAAAAATAAATATAAATGACATATCAAATATACGCACAGTATTCCATTTGATAATTATGGAATTAAATACAATTAATATAGTTTTATCGTGCGCTGAAACTGCTGTACTAAGACCACACGCACATCGCAGTTTCTTGGATAATTTTAAACTTTTCGACAATGGGCACTAACATATCGCATATAATTAGATGGAAAGTCTTTTCTTGTACACCAGGTAGGTTGCAGAAGATAAAAACATTAAATGGAAAGTTACAATATTTAAATTGTGGGCTGTTCTGAATATTTTCGCTTTTCTGTGAATTTACACTACATGTGAATAAATATATTATATATACCCTTAGTAAGTCTAATTATCTTTATGGAGATTACCATTTGTCATAAGTCTATTTATCCGTGTGGAATATATGGTCGATTTGAAGACACCCGCCCCTTAAATTTCCAACGAATATCCATGAATACCTTTTTAATTTATTCGATCTATCATAAAATGTTTAGAAAACTAATCCATTAAATATTTTATATAGTTAAACTGACCTTTAGCCATCGGTGTGGTGTATTGGCTAGAATGATTACGCGTAAACCCAACTCAATTTCTTCAGATTGATAACAGAAATTACTTCCAACGCAGTGTACACCGGTCGCATGGTGTGTATTATATCTATAGAATAAAAGTGAAACATGTTTGGATGTATTCTACCTTTAGATAATTTATGTCGAAACGTGACATTTTTGGCAAATTTCATGACTATCCAATGTGATATAATTTCATGATATGAAATATATATATATATATATATATATATATATATATATATATATATATATATATATATATATATAATTATATATATAATTGTATTATAATTGTATTACTTCACACTCAAAAATATTTCGAAATATAAATACTTTCTCATTTACGTATGCTTCTGTAAAAAAAATAATGGAGAATTCAAAACATTGAATGGCACGGGATTCATTTCCAATACACTGCATTAATATTGATGGAACGTAAACTTTATATTACTTATCAATAAAACATATTTACGACTTCCAGTCCGCGTTTATATCATTATGTACTAATTTAGATATAGGTTACTGATATCATTCTTTGAGTCTTCAAATTTAGTACAGAGGCCCTAAACGTTTTAACTATCCTTGCTGCGTATGCTGCAAAGCTACATTAATCCCCATTACAATCCACCTCCGTTAAAATACTCCACAGTTGCAATATGTGAAGTGTCGAATTGTGAATACGCTTTGAATGTTAAAGCTGAATGCGTTGAACATTAAGATGTTATCAAATTTTTGAACATTAAGATGTTATCAAATTTATAACGGGGTGAGTCTTTTTGAAGAAGGGTCACTTCGACCTTTAAACTTCATTTGTTATATGTCAGTGTTAAAGCTTCAAATGGGCTACTGTTCCGACTCAACGAAATTGACCGGATATCTTAACACGGTTTTAAGAAAGAGACAGCGGAACTCACTATCCATGTCAAACAGTCATTCTTCAAATGGAAAAGTTAGGAAACGTAATTTAGTGATTCTGACTGACGAAAGAAATGATGGTATTAGGACCGTTTTTATAAACCACTGCTTATGAATGCCCAGAGTGAAATTAAGGTGTACACCTAGGAAGTAATATGAATTTAATGTGGTAACCTCTGTCGAAATTATTTTGTCCAAAAATTGTGGGGGTGGGGAGAGGTACATAACTTAAATTGCTCGTAATAGTCTATTTTTTTAAATTGTTTGTTGTATGATAATTTATTTGATATGGCTAGGCTGCATATTATGTTTCGATTATTCATTTTCATAGAAATGTGTTGATGCTAGAGTTGTTTTGCAATTTTTCATGGAGATATGTTGATGCTAGAGTTGTTTTGCAATATATATATATAATATTACATTTATTAGTTCATTGGTAGTGATTGCATGTGGTCCAAATTTGAACAATTGCAGGGTTTACAAGGGTTATTTTAAATAAATAGGAAATAATTTCCTTTGTCGGTTAGGACAATTCTGATTATCAAGATTTAACGAAGTTGGTTAAGATTTGTGAATGTTTTGCAACAGTAATTGAACATCTAGTAGCATACGGTAATGTTTCGATAGAAAGTTACGTGGTAATGTATGACCTGTCGCTGTGAAGCGAGGGCAAGGTATTACCGTGTTAAGTCAATGTTTACGCAGTGTGTAGATAGCTAGCGTGTTCTGAGTAACGTAAGGGACGAAATTGTATGTACATCTAGAAAGTGGTACATATAGAGATTTAGGCATAATTTTGTCTTTTAAGGGACATTATTCTGGACAGAGTGAAACTCGACAGTTTGGAAACGGGAGTCCGAATAAAGAAAAAAAGAGACGTAACGGGTGAAGTCTGAAAATGAGAAGCGGCATGTTCAGAGTAAAGGTCTAGGACGTCCAACAAGAATGAGGTAGTCGGAATAGAAAGACTCGAGGAAATATGAAATGCTGGAATCCGGTCGAGAGGAAAGTGATGAAATTAGTCGTGGACACTGTGCTGTTTTCATAACTCGTTATGATGGTGAAATAAATCCAAATTAGACACTGTTATTTAATCATGTTGATATAACTTAACTTGAAATGCAATTACCACTATTAATTGTTTTTTTTTAAAAATAAACGTGTTGATTTTTCTTTTCTAAGGGGGCTCGTATTGCATTATTTCTTCCCAATACTCTTGCCCAGTTCTCTGTTGATATTCTATCTTTTTCACTCACACGGGGTCATATTATCGAGGGAGATCATTCCCTAGATAACATAGCTTGATTTAATTAAGTGCCTCTTTTACTAAAGAAGGAGACGTTACACAATACGTCCACATTACATAGCTCTCATATTAGATTACTCTCTTATTACATTACTCCTCTATTATATTACTCCTATATTACTTTACTACCCCATTACATTATTCCAGCATTACATTACTCCTCTATTACATTACTCCCATATTAAATTAATCTCCTATTACATCAGTGCCCGATTACATTACTCCTCGACCGCTCCGGTGGCCTAGTGGTTCGATCGTCCACCGCGAAAGCGGGAGGTCGTGGGTTCAATCCCCGGCCGAGTCATACCAAAGACTTACAAAAATGGTACAAACAGCTGCCTCGCTTGGCGCTCAGCATTAAGAGGTTAGTATTAGGACTGGTCGGCCTGGTGTCAGGATAATGTTACTGGGTGGGACATCATGCTACATGTCTGCGGCATGATGTCACAGTGGTAGACATCACTATCAGCTGCCTCACTGATATGAACGAAAAAGTGTTACACGTACGTTCAAAATCCTAATCAAACAAACAAACATTACTCCTCAATTACATTACTCCCCAATTACATTACTCCTTTATTATATTATTACCATATTACATTACTCAATTATTACGTTAGTGCCAGATTACATTACTCCTCAATTACATTACTCCCCCATTATAAACCCCTTTAATATTTCACTGTTTCATTTACCATTTATTTTATTGGATCCCATTTCATTACACTGGTCTTTGTTAGTGTAATAGAAATACATATTATGTATTGCTCTACTCTGCTCTGAAGACCGTCCGTAAGGTACCGAACTTTAATGTGTGCAATCGATCAAATGCACACGGTCCAGCATCCATTAGTTATTATACACACACACACACACACACACACACACACACACACACACACACACACACACAACAACAACAACAACAACAACTACTACCACTACTACTACTACTACAACTACTACTACTGCTACTACTACTACTACTACTACTACTACTACTACTACTACTACATCAACAACAACAACAACAACACACACACACACACACACACACACACACACACACACACACACACACACACCTTTGCCAAATAAAATTTCAGATTTCAGTAAACTAACCGCAAAAAAAACCACACTGGCAATCGCAGGAAAAACGAAAGCCTTTCCAGATGACATGTATACTAATGTAACTCGATAATTACTTTATGTGGATATTTTGCGTTATAAACGAACTAGATCATGTGGGTTGAAGGAGTTTTTTGTTTATGTGAAAGTGAAAATCATCATCATCATTATTGTCATCATTATCGTCCTCCTCCTCCTCCTCCTCCTCCTCATCATCATCATCATCGCAATCATCATCATCACCATCATCATCATCATCATCATCATCATCATCATCATCATCATCATCCACAACGACGATGGCGATAACAACAACAACGCTAACAACAACAAAAACTAAAGTCATTCTTGAATTTGATCCGGGATAAGATATATTTCTGGACAATGATACTACGAGAACTGTCACTGTAAACATAATTATAACGGGGACTGAAAAATAAGAATGAGTCATATTTTTAAAAATTTCCAATTTACTTTAGCCATACTTTTCAAGTGGGTAATTGACAAGAATTACAGATCATTCACCAACTACTGTGTCAAATGTCAAAGTCGAAAAATGCATGAAACTGCTTGGATGCGTTAGATTAGAATATCATTATACTTATCTCCTCAAACTGAATGTTATCTGAACAGAGCTTTCATCCATCACCGCCCCTCCCACTCCCTCTGTATAATTTTGTCATTGACAGTCATAAAACTGACCCGAGTTATACGTAATGGTGCCTTTTACTGGAGGATGCTGAAACAAGACTACCGCGATGATTTATTAAAACAAAAATAAAATATTAGTTTCGGTAAAATCCAATTATATTTGATTTTCAGGAGACAAGAAATCAAAAAGAGCGAAATAGATTAAGCAGACTTGATTCAAGAAACTTTAATCAATTTAATTGGATTCATAGCCATATAAGAGGCAGCAGTATACATCAAGTTTTTATAGCTAGTTAACACTGCATGTTGTGATATTTCAATCAATACACACACTATAAAGAATATCACAACGATCTCTATTTCCTTTCATCTCTAATCCATTCTTCGTCAAATTAATTTGATACATCTTTCTGGTTTCCTCCCTAGCTCATTGGACGCAGGAAACTAAATTCAATGCACATCCTGTGATCGAAGTATGCTCAATCCTTTCCTTTCTTTCCATTATTAGATAAACGTACAGTCCATTATTAGATAAACGTACAGTCAATTATTAGATGAACGTACAGTCCATTATTAGATAAACGTACAGTCCATTATTAGATAAACGTACAGTCCATTAGGTGGCAGGGTCCAGTTTCGTAAATTGGCCCCTGGCAAATTTCTTAACTTAAGGGTATGGTGTGAGTTTTTGAGCTACTATTGTGTAATAATTAAAGATATGGATAAATTTGTGAACTAGGTGTTTCAGGCTTGTGTTGTTCTTGAAATTGATGTCAGACATGTACACTTTCCATAGTTACTCTGCAGTATGTTGATTGTGAAATACCAATAGTCGGCTAGGAAGAAGAGCTAGCCTCCCATAGCAGTAGAGACGTGGGTTCAAGGCAAGTAGAATATCTCAAAAACGGCATGGATGACAACTATTATGAATTGCATCAAGCTATTTAGTAGACAATGTTTTTCAAAATTTTCACCTAGGAAAAGGCCTTGCGTTTGCACTGTGAGCACCACATGCTGTCAAAAATGGCCTTCGGATGTGAAAAATGCATGTATAAAATAGGGGTTGGGGTACATAAATATTTTATTCTAAGAACTTCAGTAGACTTGTCAGGTCATGTGTGTGATATAATTATGTTGCACTACATAATACCTATCCAGAAATATGTACCTTTTTGACCTCACTCGCGTATTATATTTTTAATGAATTTTTATATTAGGCAGGTGCATGCGACATTAAATTTGTACACAAAAACTGGACCCTGCCCCCTTATTAGATAAACGTACAGTCCATTATTAGATAAACGTACAGTCCATTATTAGATAAACGTACAGTCCATTATTAGATAAACGTACAGTTTGATTCCATGTTAGAAAGCTTATACTAAGTACATATTTGTGAAAATCTGTCTGGCTGACTGAATTCAGCGAAATCTGCTGGTAATGTGAAAATCAGTCTGGCTGACTGAATTCAGCGAAATCTGCTGGTAATGTGAAAATCTGTCTGGCTGACTGAATTCAGCGAAATGTGCTGGTAATGTGAAAATCTGTCTGGCTGACTGAATTCAGCGAAATCTGCTGGTAATGTGAAAATCAGTCTGGCTGACTGAATTCAGCGAAATCTGCTGGTAATGTGAAAATCAGTCTGGCTGACTGAATTCAGCGAAATGTGCTGGTAATGTGAAAAT
Source organism: Unio pictorum (assembly GCA_030141615.1). Classification (NCBI taxonomy): domain Eukaryota; kingdom Metazoa; phylum Mollusca; class Bivalvia; order Unionida; family Unionidae; genus Unio; species Unio pictorum. Next base: position 332,539 of record JARLTB010000001.1, on the reverse strand, counting down.
CAGTCTGGCTGACTGAATTCAGCGAAATCTGCTGGTAATGTGAAAATCTGTCTGGCTGACTGAATTCAGCGAAATCTGCTGGTAATGTGAAAATCTGTCTGGCTGACTGAATTCAGCGAAATGTGCTGGTAATGTGAAAATCTGTCTGGCTGACTGAATTCAGCGAAATGTGCTGGTAATGTGAAAATCTGTCTGGTTGACTGAATTCAGCGAAATCTGCTGGTAATGTGAAAATCAGTCTGGCTGACTGAATTCAGCGAAATGTGCTGGTAATGTGAAAATCTGTCTGGCTGACTGAATTCAGCGAAATCTGCTGGTAATGTGAAAATCAGTCTGGCTGACTGAATTCAGCGAAATGTGCTGGTAATGTGAAAATCAGTCTGGCTGACTGAATTCAGCGAAATCTGCTGGTAATGTGAAAATCAGTCTGGCTGACTGAATTCAGCGAAATGTGCTGGTAATGTGAAAATCAGTCTGGCTGACTGAATTCAGCGAAATCTGCTGGTAATGTGAAAATCTGTCTGGCTGACTGAATTCAGCGAAATCTGCTGGTAATGTGAAAATCAGTCTGGCTGACTGAATTCAGCGAAATCTGCTGGTAATGTGAAAATCAGTCTGGCTGACTGAATTCAGCGAAATCTGCTGGTAATGTGAAAATCTGTCTGGCTGACTGAATTCAGCGAAATCTGCTGGTAATGATTTTTAACCCTTTGAACTAATGTTTGCTTTCATTTTCTTCCAGTGCTAACTTTACTCAATTCGACAGCAACATTAAATGAACGCCGGACACGATGATGCGAATTTAATCGCTTTGAAATACCGAATTTGTGAGGACATCCCTGCGGGATGATACAGGTCATTAAAACTGATTTGTAATTAATTCAGCGTTACATCGTGTCTGTGTATAACACTAAAAGGCCTAATTTATTTGTACATATGACTTCAAAGATTTTGTCCGCTAGCGATGTTTCCACTGTGTTGTACTTGTCTTCAGCACAATGATTTGGTTACGTACAAATTCAATGGGTCAAGCGGGCAGTCATATCGAAGGAGAGAGTGTAGTTGCTTTGCTTTTACGTTTTACTTCTAGTACTTCTTTGCGAAAGGCATATATTTATCTGGTTTTCTAATTTCATCTTACCGTACTATTACAATATTTTATGAGCAATTCAAATATAACCCTCTAATTTAAATTTCTTAACTTATATATATATATATATATATATATATATATATATATATATATATATATATATATATATATATAGAGAGAGAGAGAGAGAGAGAGAGAGAGAGAGAGAGAGAGAGTTCATCGTCATCTTGACACGTTAAAACCTGAGGCAGATCGATATCATAAAACAATTACAAAACTTTGTTATCTTCGTCTCAAATTGATGAAATGTTCCCAGACTTTGATACTTCTAGACCTCATCTCATACACTGCTTAGACTATTTGCAATGCACTATTATTGAGACAAGAAATCAAAAGTGAGGCACGAAATCAAGACTTAGACAAAAAATCAATAGTCTACACTACTATGTTTGTTGTTTTCAAGTATTTATTATGGTTTCAATTACCAAAGACTTTTTCGCCCAATACTGTCACGTTGTGATCGGTTCAAATCATGGAGTTCAAAATCAAGGATTTCAGTTATAGATATTGCCAACCAATTCGTGTGATATTCTGTTTTGATTTTCTAAAACATAATGACATTATTCTGTGCTAGAATTTTTGGAAGGGTCCCATACACTCTGGTACATACTAATACCGTCTAATCACATCCCTTGCCTAGCCGATAGTCTCTAGATCAACGCAGAGGAAATGTATTTGCACTTTTATCTTCTAGTTTATGCTCCATGTGTTTCTAGAACGTAAGTTTATTTGCGAAAATAAATTACATGCGTCGATAATCAACATTTGCACAAAGTCCCATCTCTGTGATAGATTTCTTCCTTTTGATAAGATTTAAACCGACCATCATGGCTATCGAGTGAGTGCGCTCGAATCATATATAGAATTAAATTTTGGAATGACTATGTCTTGAGTAGCCTAAATCCGAAAATTAATTACAGCGAATGTTAAAGAGATGTTGGAATGCTAAAGCCAGACTTCTATATTTTAAGGTCAGTGATAGTTTTATCCTGTTTTACTAAACTTTATGAACGAACTCAGCAAAGTTCTAATTATAAAACCATTCTTATTTATTTTATATTTCATAATAGATCTAATACATCATTCTTTATACGATAGAATGAAATGGAATTCTTAAAACCTATTCTCAAAGAATACAAGCTTACTTTATTAAAGTTACTAAAAAATGTAGATTAAACTTTTTCGAAAATAGCGCATAGACATACCCTGAAACATTTATATGTCCCGAAAATGCACTTGAAATGCAATACAAATTTCGTTCAAATTACAATGTTGTCGTGCATGCGCCATCTTTTATTTTGCATTTATAGTCATGAGTTGTATCATTATCAGTCGTCAAAGCGTGCGTAGAATAACAATGTTACGAAGAAAAGTGACAGGTAGGTATTTTCCAATCACCTTAAAATTCGATTTCATTCGTTGTAAAGTTTTCGGTGGTAAAGCAGCATGAGTAGTAGTACTAATACTAGTGCCTCTGCATCGTAGACGGGATTAGGACATCGCAGATAGGTGGGTAGCTGTTGTCAACATTAATGGAGAATATTAATTTATTCATTAATACTTACTGGTATTCAATACCAAGCGACGATTAGTTTGATTCTCGGGTATATTTCATATTCACATATAAATTGTTAATAAAACATCCATTTCACGATGTTATTATGCCAGGAATGCTTGTATAACTTTCCCAGGTATTAGCTTTGTTTCCAGTTTTGGCACATTTGGAGTATTCCTTACGTTATCTCGCAGAATAGTTAAGGGTCGCTTACGGCATCACCAATTTTTAAAATCTAAAACATTTATTCGCACTGCAAATTTTGAGTACTGAGGAATAAATTAGTTGAATGCACACTTTACTGACACTCTGGGTTATATATGTTTTAAATCACAATTTTTTAAAAATTTGGTGTACTTTTGTTGCTATTGGAACAGAGTATGATATGATTTCCCCTGCAAGATCTTCACGCAAATTTTTTCCTTGCGGTTGCTATCCAGCGAACGGCATAATTTTCCCTGACAAGCGCAGAATTCTGCAGAATTCCGCGGTATGTATAAAAGGCTTCTCAGCGTCTCCACTAGGACCTGTTCGGTTTCCGAGGGTCGCATTACGAGTTCCGTACATTCAGAAAATGCGTGGGGAAAATCTTTTTACTACGAATACCATACAAGCAAGTACGCAAAGGTAATTTAACTCTTTTGTTTATTAGTTTCCACGAATCCGAATTCGTAGTTATTTCCCAATATCTACCTAAATAAATTCAAAGAAAATAATGGATAAATCTAAAACTAAGTTTTAAAATCTGCATCTGTGTACAAAATATATTGATGAATATTCATTCATTGTCATTTTTTAAAGTAATAACTTCAGCTTACATATCTGCTTATCAGTTAAATAGTATTCAGACAGTATTCGTATGATCATGTCAGGTCAAGTCAAGAGTTTATTGACGATAATAATAATAATAATAATAATAACAATAATAACAATAAGTGAATGTTTAAAAAAACTGCAAATGAGTGTTTCTCAAAGCTCTCTAATAGCGTTTTGTTAAATTGTAAAGCTGCTGAGTGATTCTCAAGGCTTTGTACATAAGCTGTTAGTTCTTTTGCTACAGCCAGTGAGTGTTTCTCAAGGCTTTGTACATATACTGTTAGTTCTTTTGTTACAACCAGTGAGTGATTCTCAAGGCTTTGTACATAAGCTGTTAGTTCTTTTGTTACAGCTAGTGAGCGATTCTCAAGGCTTTGTACATAAGCTGTTAGTTCTTTTGTTACAACCAGTGAGCGATTCTCAAGGCTTTGTACATATACTGTTAGTTATTTTGTTACAGCCAGTGAGTGTTTCTCAAGGCTTTGTACATATACTTTTAGTTCTTTTGTTACAGCCAGTGAGTGATTCTCAAGGCTTTGTACATAAGCTGTTAGTTCTTTTGTTACAGCCAGTGAGCGATTCTCAAGGCTTTGTACATAAGCTGTTAGTTCTTTTGTTACAGCCAGTGAGCGATTCTCAAGGCTTTGTACATAAGCTGTTAGTTCTTTTGTTACAGCCAGTGAGTGATTCTCAAGGCTTTGTACATAAGCTGTTAGTTCTTTTGTTACAACCAGTGAGTGATTCTCAAGGCTTTATACATAAGCTGTTAGTTCTTTTGTTACAACCAGTGAGTGATTCTCAAAGCACAGTTTGAACTTAACCTTTAAGAATTTAGTGCAAAGTTAGACAATGTTTCAAACTCTATAAGTAAACCATAATTTTAAAAAGACAAATGAACACTAAACTTTGACATTGATGAATGTTAATATCAACTTCTGTCACGAGAGCTGTTGCTTAATTTTCTAATGTTTGTCCAACATCACACTACCACTGCGATGTAAAAATTAATGTGTTATTATTTGAATTGATGTACCTGACGTTTGAGTCGTAATCTTTTAATGCCATACAAGTCTGTGACTTAATAAATCACATGAACCTTAATATGAGTCTGCACTAAATCACTAGTCCCATTCTTATTGTAAGGATTCCAAACTCCATCACTAGTCCCATTCTTATTGTAAGGATTCCAAACTCCATCACTAGTCCCATTCTTATTGCAAGAATTCTGCACTTCATCACTAGTCCCATTCTTATTGTAAGGATTCCAAACTCCATCACTAGTCCCATTCTTATTGTAAGGATTCCAAACTCCATCACTAGTCCCATTCTTATTGCAAGGATTCTGCACTTCATCACTAGTCCCATTCTTATTGTAAGGATTCCAAACTCCATCACTAGTCCCATTCTTATTGTAAGTATTCCAAACTCCATCACTAGTCCCATTCTTATTGTAAGGATTCCAAACTCCATTACTAGTCCCATTCTTATTGCAAGGATTTCAAACTCCATCACTAGTCCCATTCTTATTGTAAGGATTCCAAACTCCATCACTAGTCTCATTCTTATTGCAAGGATTCCAAACTCCATCACTAGTCCCATTCTTATTGCAAGGATTCCAAACTCCATCACTAGTCCCATTCTTATTGTAAGGATTCCAAACTCCATCACTAGTCCCATTCTTATTGCAAGGATTCCAAACTCCATTACTAGTCCCATTCTTATTGCAAGGATTCCAAATTCCATCACTAGTCCCATTCTTATTGCAAGGATTTCAAACTCCATCACTAGTCCCATTCTTATTGCAAGGATTCCAAACTCCATCACTAGTCCCATTCTTATTGCAAGGATTCCAAACTCCATCACTAGTCCCATTCTTATTGTAAGGATTCCAAACTCCATCACTAGTCCCATTCTTATTGCAAGGATTCCAAACTCCATTACTAGTCCCATTCTTATTGCAAGGATTCCAAACTCCATCACTAGTCCCATTCTTATTGCAAGGATTTCAAACTCCATTACTAGTCCCATTCTTATTGTAAGGATTCCAAACTCCATCACTAGTCCCATTCTTATTGCAAGGATTCCAATTCTTATTGTAAGGATTCCAAACTCCGTCACTAGTCCCATTCTTATTGCAAGGATTCCAAACTCCATTACTAGTCCCATTCTTATTGCAAGGATTCCAAACTCCATCACTAGTCCCATTCTTATTGCAAGGATTTCAAACTCCATTACTAGTCCCATTCTTATTGTAAGGATTCTGCACTTCATCACTAGTCCCATTCTTACTGTAAGGATTCCAAACTCCATTACTAGTCCCATTCTTTTTGCAAGGATTCCAAACTCCATCACTAGTCCCATTCTTATTGTAAGGGTTCTCCACTTTATCACTAGTCCCATTCTTATTGTAATGATTCCATACTTTATCGCTAGTCCCATTGTTACTGTACGGATTCCCCACTTCTTGACTAGTCTTATTCTTATTGTAAGGATTCCCCACTTCATCACTAGTTCCATTCTTATTTTAAGGATTACCCACTTTATCAGATAATCAAAGACCTCTTGAAGTTAAGGTCAAAGTTCAACTGGACCTTTACTCTAATGAGATCTTATCAGCCATAGAGAACATAGGGTGTCATTGAGTTGTTACCAGACGTTTAACGGCTAACGCTACCCTGTAACAGTATGTATGTATGTATGTATGTATGTATGTATGTATGTATGTATGTATGTATGTATGTATGTATGTATGTGTGTGTGTGTGTGTGTGTGTGTGTGTGTGTGTGTGTGTGTGTGTGTTTACTCATAATAGAAACACCAATAATTTAAAAGTTGTTTATACATTTAAATACACCCTTTCCCACATCAGCACAAATTATTATCTTTGGGCGTGGTGTCCTTATTGCACAGCCACACAAATGATAACCTTTGGGGAAGGGGTGGGGTGGGGTGGGGTCCCTATCCCACATCTGTACAAATTGTGACCTTTGAATGGGATTTTCCTTTCCCACATCCACACATCCATATAAATTCTAACCTTTTGGTTGGATTTTTCTATCCCACATCAGTACAATCGATGGATTCTGTTAGACACAACAGCTATATATATATATATATATATATATATATATATATATATATATATATATATATATATATATATATATATATATATATATATATATATATAACCAATTTAAATTTGCCACAATTTAGACAAGTTTAAAAATGTGACTTTTTATGCCACAACTACTTGTATTTCATAAATCTGTGCCAAGACTTTGAGCAACAACTAGCAACACATTAATCACACAACTTGCAAAACGTTTTTGTACAACAACTGACATTAAGTCATTTGTACAACAACTGGCATTAAGTCATTTGTACAACAACTGGCATTAAGTCATTTGTACAACAACTGGCATTAAGTCATTTGTACAACAACTGGCATTAAGTCATTTGTACAACAACTGGCATTAAGTCATTTGTACAACAACTGGCATTAAGTCATTTGTACAACAACTGACATTAAGTCATTTGTACAACAACTGGCATTAAGTCATTTGTACAACAACTGGCATTAAGTCATTTGTACAACAACTAGAAACAAGCTAATCATGCAATAACATGCAGCAAGCTAACAACTGACAAGTTAACTTTACAACAAGGACGACACGTTGTGTAACTGGTAACATGGCAACAAGTTAATTGTACAAGTCGCAACAAGTTAACTATACAACAACTGTCAGTATTTTGTATAACTGGCAACAAGTTGATTGCAAAACATCTTCTCCTCAATGATTCACTGGTAGTCAGCTGGAATCACCTTTAAGCATTGACAGTTACATAGATGATGAAGAAACAATTTCGATTTGACTTTGCATATATGGTCGCAAGGAACGATTCAGGATTTGCATTGATCAGATGGGAAACCGTTTTCTAAATAAGTGTACTGTTTTCTGAGCATTATGCTTACAGACTGCATCATTAATATTAATGATTTAACATAATATGTATTGTTTCAGAGTTTATAAAGGAAATCTTTATCTTTTAATTTAAAAAAGTCATCTGACGCTTTTTACTAAATAGTTACAAAATTGAGGGCAGAGGTCAAGGTATAAATCCAGGAAAGCTAAATGCGTATTAGGCTGTGACTAATTACTTCTCCGTAGGCTGCGCTGAAAGCGTTTCGGAATCAATTGTTCCCACAACCTCTTGTACTATCGGCTATTATTGGGTATTTGGGAGGAGAAACGTATTAAACCGGGCTGAGTGTGGCCACTTCACACTGAATTGGCGAATAATAATGGTAATTACTTTCCTCATTTCGTAAATGAAACTGCGTACCGTATCTGTTAGTGTAATGAGCATATCAAAATCCTATTTTTATAAATGAAACTGCTTACCGTATCTGTTAGCATAATGATCTCATCAAAGATAGTTGGTCTCCTTACCAAGATTAAGCCATCACAACGATTTCTTGATTTCTTTCACACCGATCGTTTGATTGATCAATTTTTATTAATACCATTACACAGATGACTTTCTCAATACTTTTATCGAGAAGGATGTTTCAATTTAGGACCGATGTGATAAGTTTAGCAGATGAAAATCCAATGTTGTACTCGTCGCCATTATTAAATCAATGAGAGTATGGTCACTTGCTCGATGAATGTCATACCCTATTGGGGAAGGAAACTAGTTTGATAAAAGAAGAACCAGTCAGCTTGTGAAGACAGAGCGGGCAATAGTTGGCATTATAACTTTATAAACAAGTAATTTAATCAAGGTAGGTAAAGACTATTTAGTGATTGGCAACACATTGCATAGAAAACGCTTAAAAGGCTCAGACATATAGTTGATCTTTTTCTCCAGATTCATGAATCAGACTTATTGCTGCTCGCTAGATGTTTTAAAATAGCGACATATTTTCAATCCTAAGCATCGTATATAAAGCTCCGAACCCACCTACCCCCAACTATATGTGTGTCATTCATTAATAGTTGAAGGCACATTGTTCTAAATTCGAGAAGATAACCTATACGAAATGATTACATATAAAATCCAATTTCCATGAATAACATATACCATGGCAAACCAGGCAGGTGGCATCCATTGGCAGCATGATAAACCCGGCAGGTGATATCTATTTGCAGCACGATAAACCAGGCAGTTGGTATCCATTGGCAGCATGATAAATCTGGCAGGTGGCAGACCTTGGCGCCAACGTTCCCTCTAAGCGAATGGTAGATGTGGGCGCAATGCTCGCTGCATTGTGCAAGCATTACGGAGACGTGCAAACTTTAATGTTGGATTGACAATTCAGCTGCGCAGAGATGTATGAGCAGCTGAGCGCGCGCACACGCGCAGCTTAGAGGGAACGTTGCTTGGCGCCTTGCACTATCTCGAGGGTTACCAATACACCGAGGGTTGTTATAATAAAAAAAACTAATGTAGTTGGTGTTATTTCAACAAATAGTTTACCGCTCCAGTTGTCTTGTGGTTAGCGCGTCCGCCTCCGATGCGGGAAGTAGCGGGTTCGTTCCCCAGAAGAGTCATACCACAGACTTAACAAAACTGGTACTAACAGCTGCCCTGCTCGGCACTCAGCATTAAGAGGTTAGTATTAGGAATGGTCACCCTGGTGTCAGGATAATGTGACTGGGTGGGAGGTCATGCTACATACATGCGGTATGATGCCCCAGTGCTAAAAATCACTATTAGGTGTGACACAGCAGACGTCGTAGCGACATGCCTAAAACATTGTTAAAGCTACGTTAAAAATCTCCCCTCACACACTCAAGAAGTAGTATGCATTACAAGCTACTACTACCAAATACGTTATAATTCCAAAAGGGATTCAAACATTTTCTGTTTAATGTATATAACTGTAATGAATGAACAGAGAAAAATCTCTAAGTGGTGTCAAGCTCCCCCTAAGGGATGTCAGAATCCTATACTAGATGGCCGCCATCGCTTAACTGCTCGAGATTATCTCTTCCGATTTTGTGCTATATTTATGATATTTGTGCTTGTTGTCATTCTTCGTCTACATTATTGTGTTTCATCATGCACTGGCTGTTCCGTTTGTATGTGTTAATTCATCTCCTTGTTTTGGAAACGAGAACAATTAGAATTTTTCTCAGCTGTTTTGTTAAAATGTTAAGACGTCATTTGTTTTTGAATAAACCGCCGTCACGTGACCGCTTACAATATGACTGACCCTCATTAATTGGATTAAATGACCACACCTTGGTTCTAGATCCTACTTTGTGCCCAAGACTGAACGAACTGGGAATACATTGATCAATACTTAAATGTAAACGGAAGCAAAAAAGAAACGTTGTTTCAAAGCTGGCCGGCGTAGAACAATAAGAAGAATTCCAGTTATCTCCATTTCGCCCGTAACAGATAAACCATTAAAAAAATTCTGCCGTTAATTTTAATAACCTTGTTCAAATCCCTCTTAAATCGTCAACCGTTGTATCAACTGTCCCAGCGATACCACTACGTTGCATTATTCAACGCTCAATCAGTAGGATCACCGGAAAAGCGCACAGAAATTGTTAATTTTATCAACTACCAGAATATCGACGTCTTCTTCCTGACAGAAACATGGTTACGTTCGTCAGGTGTTGAACCTAAGTGTGCGGATTTAACACCCAACGAGTACTCCATCAAATCGTTCCCCCACCCCAACTCTCGCGGAGGTGGAATTGCTGTAATTACAAAGAATTCCATGATCAAATGCCTGAAGTACAACACAACCTTCAATTTTTTGCCATACATCGTTTGAACAAGTCCAAACAACGCTCACACTGGAACAGTGGTCGGTCCATTTTTTATGTCTCTACCGCCATCTTCCTAGTAGTAAAAAACAAGCTGATTGAATGTCTCTTTTTGGAGCAGTTTCCAAATCTTTTGGAGTATGGAAATTTGATAGGTGGTAACCTAATTATTCTGGGAGATTTCAACTTTCACTTTGTCCTGGAAACCCATACACGTCAAAACTCCTAGATTCTATTCATGTTTTCAATCTTAAACAGTCAGTTAACCAACCCACCCATAAACGTGGTCACATTTTAGACTCGTTTCTTTATAGACCTGATGATAATATTTTGCAATCCACCTTGTATCCCACGAACTTGCATCGGATCACCTCTGCAATGTATGCCATCTCGACGTATCAGTCCCTATCCCTCCACCTCTATTTGCTACTAAGAGAAACCTCCGTATGATAAATTGAACCAAATTCATGCATGACATCCAAGAAAATCTAACAACTTTCTTACATCCAACGGCGGAACAACTTGATAACTGCCTGGGTTCATTGCTTGAGAAACATGTCCCAGCCACCAAATGCAGAGCATCAATATTAAAAAAGTGTTCTCCATGGTACAGCAGTGTTAGGGACCAGCTTCGCACTGCTAAAAGACAACGCCGAAAATCAGGGAGGCTTTGGCTTTCCATCAGACTCACTACTCATAAACAAATCTATGAAGCCGCTAAGAAGATCGTCAAAAACATAGTCCATTTAGCCAAATTATCCCACTACAGTACTAAGATCACGAAGAGTTCAGCTGCAAATAGCTCTTCGAGATAACTAACAAACTAATGTCAAGGAACAAATGTACCCCACTTCCAACAACCTTCTCCCCACTAAACCTTCCGGACCAGTTTGCAAATGTCTTCGATGACAAAGTACAAACCATTAGAGGTTCGCTTGACAGCACAATTTCAACTGATTCGTCACCATACAGTTATGATGCAGAATTTCAGCGACGACAACCATTTGGAGCATTTGAACCTGTTTCTATTGATTTAGTACGGACAATCGAGATGAAAAGTGCACCAAAGTCTTGTGAACTTGATCTAATTCCGACATCACTGCTGCTTGAGTGATTAGACCCAATATTGCCTTCACTGACTGATGTTATTATTATCTCTCTCTCATCAGGGGAATTCCCATCATTTTTCAAAACTGCCATCGTAAATCCGCTGCTGAAGAAACCAACACTTCACCATAATGATTGAAAGAACTACCGCCCTGTTTCTAATCTCTCATTCATATAAATTTTTTTAGAAAAGGTTGTTCTAACCCAACTGGTATCTCATTTGAATTCAAACAGTCTTTTTAGCAATGTACAGTCTGCATATCGCCCTTGCCACAGTACGGAAACTACTATTCTGAAAGTATTTAGTGACATTCTCTCTGCTTTGGATAGTGGAAAGATTACAGTCCTCACTCTCCTGGATTTATCTGCAGCATTTGATACAATAGACCATGATATATTACTTCACCGTCTCCATCTTGTATTTGGCATTCAGAATATAGCCTTACAATGGTTCAAGTCCTACTTGGTCAACAGGACACAAATTATATCTGCAAATGGAACACACTCCAGCCCAGTTGACGTATGTTGTGGTGTTCCACAGGGATTTGTTCTTGGACCTGTTCTCTTCATTCTGTACACTCAGTCGCTCTCAAGTGTCATAGATCATCACCCAGTGTCGCACCAATTGTACGCTGATGACACCCACATATACAAGTCTAGCCACCCAACTGAAGTTGATGCTACCATCCATGAAGTAGAGAAGTGCATTTCTGATGAAAAATCATGGATGACATGTAACAATCTACAGATGAATGATGATAAAACTGAGGCTATTCTGATCACAACACAAAAACTTTCTCATTCACATCCTTTACCTCAGACAATAAATATCAGCAACACCAACATTAAATTCTCACAGTCAGTTCGAAACCTAGGCGTTACTCTAGACAGTACTCTCACATTGCACCAACATGTCATGAACATATGCAAGGCTGCATATCTTGAATTGAGACGCATCAGTTCCATTCGTAAATATCTGTCAGTTGATGCCACAAAAACACTTGTGTGTTCATTAGTACTTTCAAGACTGGACTATTGTAACTCAATTCTGTCTGGTTCGTCACAGTATTTACTCCAGAAACTTCAAAAAGTTCAAAGCACAGATGCACGGATCATCGTCTGAGTACCTCGATCAGAGCACACCTCACCACTGCTTTTTACCCTACACTGGCTATCGATTCGATACAGAATCAAACACAAAATTTGTTCTCTGTGCTATGTTTTAATGACAGACGCCAGTCCAACATACCTATCCAGCCTCACTGATGTGTATACACCAGCTAGATACTTACGCTATGCTATACAAAGTACTCATTATTATTATTATTATTATTATTATTATTATTATTATTATTATTATTATTATTATATATGTGCATGTGGTGGAGCCACGACTGTAAAAGTAGCTAATACAAGAGTGCTGTATGCTGTCTGTACGTGTGTATACGCATGATTGTACATGTGGTGGATCCATGAAGGGTGCGAGCGACCGATACAAGTCTGGGCCAACCCAAAGGACGTGGTTCATCTGTGCGGTTTATCAGTGTATGAATCGTGCGACTGTACTAGGGTCAAGAAGCATATGTTTGGTTCAATTGTTGTTTCACTTGGGTACGTTTTTATTTACATGCTATTATTTTGAATTATTTTGAATCTTAGTTTTATATTCGAGGAGATTTGTGAATCTCACTTACAGTGCAGAACATTTGAAACGTATTTGAATACCTTGAGATTGTTCAAATCTCAAGCCTAGTCTATACTTGAAATTATGTAAATATCTTAGTGTGTACTATTATTTGAAACTGAGGTTTCTTGAATCTGTATATCAGATAGATATAATATTTTTGGTTTGGTTTATTTTTCAATGTGCGAATGTTTGTATAGACTGATTGGGTCAATCGTATGTAGAGAGCGTGTGAGAATCATTGTATTTATACTTCATATATTTTTCTTTACTAATTAAGTTCATACATTTTCATCTTTCAAACATTGTGTTTGGGTTATTCATTTAAACCAAAATGCATTCGATTTATGTTCTGCGACAATATCATAGACACACGTTTTTTTTCTATATTGAAATCTACAACTCGTTTTTCTTAAAATTCCCAAATGGACTAATCCTAATAATAAAGTTGTACATTCTACTGCTATATACGTGCTAGAGTATTGAGTAAGGTAATCTGTTCGTCTAGTGTTGTAAATAGTGTTTTCCCCAAATACGTTTGGATTGTGTGTCAACATTTAGAGTTTCAGGTTATTCACTGAGGCATCCTTTCTTTTCCAACTAACGTCTTGCAAACTATGATTCTAATATTACGGTCATTTCTTACATAAATCAGTATTGTTGTTCATTAAGGAATAAGGTTGAAAAAACTTACATCAAAATTTAATGGCTAATACTTCCAGAGCAGACTTTGCATTGGAATCAAGAGTTTATAGATGGGATAGACTGGAATAAATACTTTGTCTAGCTATTTAAATTGACTAATTGTCCTAAACCCTAGACTGAGATGGTTTTAAATTAAAAATAATGAATTGAATTTTACCAACAAATAAATTATTGGTCTAATTTGTATGTACACATTATAAATGACTCCGTCAGGGTTTTATCTCATCGTCTTTGGTTAGTACTCCATAATTTTGTCGGGTTGATGATAACCAAATATTAGTATCTGCACAATTTAAAAGTTTCAAGAAAACTTAATTTTGGTATAGTATACGGAACCAAAAAAACACGCAGTGATTAATAACAACTATAAAAAACATCTTTCTAATAATTTATACTACGTTTGAAGATCACATTATTAATTCAGAAATAGGAAATTCCGCACGTACGCAATGATGTATGGATGTATATTGTATAGTTTAGCTGAGTATACTAAGAAATGAAAATGCAGTAGATCTGAGCACATCGCCATAAAACAGTGGGATTGTATAGATGTTGATACATTATATTATTGGAGTAATTTTTGTACCTTTATTTATGATATTATCTAATTATTTAGTTCTTTTTGTCAAATCCTCTTTCGTTATATAATTTGTATATGTTCCTCTTAAGAGATTGGCTGTAACAAAACAAAAACATTTACAATGACAACAGTTCAAAATACATTATTACATAATGGCGTGCACAGAAGAGTATACGGATCGATCAAGAGACGTTCAGATTGTTCTGATATTGACTGCATTAATTGTTTAATTATGTTCGGGTGAAAATTGCTTCTATGATGATCAAGTCTTATCGGTAAGTCAAATGTCTATAGTTATTGACAAGTTACGTGCTTTTGCTGATACAAGCAGCAGATTATTTATAAAAAATGACACAATCGTTAGCTAGGGGATACATATACTAGGTTGTCAGACACAATCGTTAGCTAGGGGATACAAATACTAGGTTGTCAGACAATCGTTAGCTAGGGGATACAAATACTAGGTTGTCAGACACAATCGTTAGCTAGGGGATAAAAATACTAGGTTGTCAGACACAATCGTTAGCTAGGGGATACATATACTAGGTTTTCAGACAATCGTTAGCTAGGGGATACATATACTAGGTTGTCAGACACAATCGTTAGCTAGGGGATACATATACTAGGTTTTCAGACAATCGTTAGCTAGGGGATACATATACTAGGTTGTCAGACACAATCGTTAGCTAGGGGATACATATACTAGGTTGTCAGACACAATCGTTAGCTAGGGGATACATATACTAGGTTGTCAGACACAATCGTTAGCTAGGGGATAAAAATACTAGGTTGTCAGACACAATCGTTAGCTAGGGGATACATATACTAGGTTTTCAGACAATCGTTAGCTAGGGGATACATATACTAGGTTGTCAGACACAATCGTTAGCTAGGGGATACAAATACTAGGTTGTCAGACACAATCGTTAGCTAGGGGATACATATACTAGGTTTTCAGACAATCGTTAGCTAGGGGATACATATACTAGGTTGTCAGACACAATCGTTAGCTAGGGGATACATATACTAGGTTGTCAGACACAATCGTTAGCTAGGGGATACATATACTAGGTTGTCAGACACAATCGTTAGCTAGGGGATAAAAATACTAGGTTGTCAGACACAATCGTTAGCTAGGGGATACATATACTAGGTTGTCAGACACAATCGTTAGCTAAGGGATACAAATACTAGGTTGTCAGACACAATCGTTAGCTAGGGGATACAAATACTAGGTTGTCAGACACAATCGTTAGCTAGGGGATACAAATACTAGGTTGTCAGACACAATCGTTAGCTAGGGGATACATATACTTGGTTGTCAGACACAATCGTTAGCTAGGGGATACAAATACTAGGTTGTCAGACACAATCGTTAGCTAGGGGATACATATACTAGGTTGTCAGACACAATCGTTAGCTAGGGGATACAAATACAAGGTTGTCAGACACAATCGTTAGCTAGGGGATACATATACTAGGTTGTCAGACAATCGTTAGCTAGGGGATACAAATACTAGGTTTTCAGACACAATCGTTAGCTAGGGGATACAAATACTAGGTTGTCAGACAATCGTTAGCTAGGGGATACATATACTAGGTTGTCAGACACAATCGTTAGCTAGGGGATACAAATACTAGGTTTTTAGACAATCGTTAGCTAGGGGATACACATACTAGGTTGTCAGACTTGGACTTTTATATAAGTGGCTGTACAGTCGTACATTTGAATCTGCGAGTTGTTAACGTAACCGATGCAAACGCTTTAAACGAGAGAGAGAGAGAGAGAGAGAGAGAGAGAGAGAGAGAGAGAGAGAGAGAGAGAGAGAGAGAGAGAGAGAGAGAGAGAGATTTACATGTTGTCATAAATGACAGGGAAAGTCATATTTCCTTAACATCGTTAACGTTGCAGACAGTATGTATTGGAGTTTTCTGCACAAACGTGTGATGATAAAACAATAACAGGTAGACAGGACAGAAGACACATCATTGTATTTAGAGTAGGTATTTCATAATATAATAGCAAACATTTTACCGACTCTAATAATACAACAATTTGCATGAACAATCTGACAAACATAAAAACATATTTAATTTCTTTGTTTCTTTTCTAGTAAAGCAGATTACGAAACGCGAGGCAGCTCTCTATCTTCAATGTCACTGTTTTTAAGCATACATGTGCAATGGCTGACCAAAACCCAATAAAATACTCCCATTCCCCAATTTATAAATGTTTAAAATAAGTTTGAGAGAGAGAGAGAGAGAGAGAGAGAGAGAGAGAGAGAGAGAGATTTACATGAATAAGAAGATACCCTACATTTAGATTTAAAAACACTGGTTAATATGATGGCTGGCCTGCATGCATACATACATACATACATACATACATACATACATACATACATACATACATACATACATACATACATACATACATACATACATACATACATACATACATACATACTTCCGCCTCAATAAACTGATAGCCCATTACCTTTGGAATCACAACGGTGTTTGTATACCAGTAAGAGGAAGATGATTGGTTTTAAACAACCTGATCATTTAAGTATTTCAGATATTGCTAAAACTTTGATACTTCGAGTGCTATGGTGTTTATCGTTCGAAAGAGAACAGTTTAAACATTTACCTAATACAAGAAGTGATCATAATAAGGTTTCTTGAAATCATTGAAAGCAAATTGAATTGGTTAGATGATTTCAGTGAGTTGGTGAATATAGTTTAGCATAACTTCCAAAGTGAACTATTTGTAATTTTCCCGAGTCTTCACAAAACACAATAGCGTGATGGGGGAGTAGATTCAAGCTGCTCGTTGGTTTTCGTTTCAAGTACAGTAGCTTGGAACTTATTGGAGATTTCCTCTCTTTTCCCTTTTCGTAAAATCAGCCAATTATCTTAGTATACTCCGTTTTCAAAGTAGATTTCATAATATCAAAATCGTGGCAAACGTAACTGAATGTGCTATCATCTATATACGTCAATTGATCAGGACTATTATGAAAAAGATGTCTTCAATGAAGTTATAAAATACCCTTTATAGAAATTTGCCCATGAACTGCTTTGACGTTTTATTTTGACATTTTGTTTTATGTCTGGAAGGTGCTATGCAATAGTGTTTACCGCCGAATCTGATAGTCTGGATGCTGCCAGATTCTGGAGGAGGAGGTGTGTGTGTGTGTGTGTGTGTGTGTGTGTGTGTGTGTGTGTGTGTAGGGTTAACAAAAGAGAATGAAAAATAACATTTATTCGCAAAATTGACAAAATAATTTATTTCCGTTGAAGAAAATATGTGAAATTGAAGAACATTAACGTCTGCTATTGTGCATTTATTCCCCAAACAATCCAATAATTAAATCAGACATAAGTTCTAATAATTTAAAATACTGGATAAAAGTCCAGTACAAATCCAGAATCAGTCCAAAATCTTAAGCCGATTAAATGTCTGTGATAGCTTAGAGCGTGTTGACGTGTCAACTGTCGTTTGCTGAATCACAGTAATATAATTCTTGGTTTGAATTCAGTATATCCAAGAATTTTATCAGAGCACGTTTGTTTTTCCAGAATTAGTCACATGAATTCAATGATTTCATCAGCCGGAAAGGTAACGAATACTGAACACAACATACAATGTGATTTGATTTCCGGTCACAATTAACCTGCTTCCAACTAGAGCGAATATAACATCCTTATAGAATAATCGTTATATTTTTATGCAATAAAACTTTCCTTTCACTATTAGTCATATATTTACGTGGAAACAGTTACATAAGATGAAATCCTATAAATACACAAATTATACACGAAAAAAGTAATTTCTATACAAGGGAAAGTACATCCTTTAGGAAATTGTCTTTTCATTTACGTGCCCTATGTCAATATTATAGCCATGCAACATAAAACTCTACCGCAATAATCTGCGATGTTTTTGATTATCATCTTGCCAATGAAAGTAAGTGGTTTGTGATCACTAAAGACAATACTCGGAGGATAAGCTGAATTAATTATCTTCTCCGCGTTTATCTCCATGTTAAATCTGGAAGATGTTTTATCCAGGTTCTTCACTAAGATGGCAAGCGTGTCTTCACTGCCTGCCAGCCCACCAATGTCTCCTGCTAAGCGTAGGCTGGTGATGTTACACAAACTTGCATCAGTGGTGATGTCAAGGACTTTACGAATTGTCGCTAAATGATCTTTACAGATGTCATTGTAGATGATGCTAGCATCGATGTAAGCATCACGACTATCTAGACCAGAGGTAATCATGCTCAATAAACGTTGAAAAGTACTTGGCGAACCTCTCATCCCAATCGGCATACCTGTATACTAATAAAGTCCATCTTTAGCCATGAATCCGAAATTTCCTTTTCCCTTTCCGTCAAGGAATTTGCCATTCCAATATTATCAATGCAATAATTGATTCTTGGTTATGGAAATAAATCGGTTTTAATCTTACTGTTCACACGTGGAAAGTATTATTTGATTTCAAAACAGGTAGATACAGTGCACACCAGTCACTTTTACTCGGTTCTCGTAATTCCATCTCCATGAAATATTGAATGTCTTATTCAGGTGATGTTTCAAAGGTGTTCAATTTACCATTTAAACTGGACTGTAG
The DNA here is from genome assembly GCA_030141615.1 of Unio pictorum. Lineage (NCBI taxonomy): Eukaryota > Metazoa > Mollusca > Bivalvia > Unionida > Unionidae > Unio > Unio pictorum. The sequence goes on along the minus strand of JARLTB010000001.1, from coordinate 313,515 downwards.
ATTTTATTTGTTTTATTCTGGAGGATCTGAAACAAGTGCTCATATTCAAGTAACAACTATTTCATTTATTTGCTTTACTGTCGCTGAAGGTGTGAAAGTGTATGGTCCAGATTGTTGATAATTTCTGAATTTCGAAGATTTATACTTCAAAGTTAATTCAGTCGGAATACTTTAAATCGCTTAGATCCCCAGTGTATGATTAACTCTCTCTCTCTCTCTCTCTCTCTCCATCTATCCACATGCACCTTTCACATATTTATAGGTCAATACTGTTTTGATATTGATAACAACATTTAAATCAATTTTTTTTTTCGAACTGAGCAATGTCGATGATACTTAGCCTGCAGAAGATTTGTGGTCTGGGCAAGAGAGCCAGAAATAGAAAATCTGAAAACTCTAGTTTTACGTATTTGTTACCATAACTTAAATTCAGTTTTGAGTGACTGGAGTGCATATTAGCTTTTGCGACCACACACGCCTTTGACCATTTGTTCTTGAAATTTGAAGCATAATCAAGATGGTTATTTTCGGTACCTTCATTACAGAAAAGTTTTTCCTTGCAAAAATTGCACTTTGTATTAGCAGAGTCCAATGTTTAATGAAATATGTTAGCGATAATCATAACCCGGACAAGCCCACAATGTTCGGTGTGCAGATGGATAATTATATCGATCTGTGACGAACACAGACTTTGGCTAGATAAAGATTAAGTAGATTTATTGAGAGAAGTTCTAATTAAATCGCTATACTGCAATGATTTGTAATGTCTGTTCATCTAAGGAAGTGATTCCAAATTCAGCCTTCGTTTATTTAACCATTTAAGAAAAGATTAGCAGGAAAGAATAAGTTCAATTATATACTTGAACAAGTCGAATAATTGATGTCCTTCAGAATCAATTGTTTGAAAATCTTGAAGTCAGGCTGTCCGCAAATGTTGAAGTGAAACTATAAAAGGCGGTATATATATATATATATATATATATATATATATATATATATATATATATATATATATATATATATATATATATATATATTTATTTATTTATTTATTTATTTATATAAAATCCAGATTGGTTTCGCTGAATAATGGGCATGTTTCTCACACAGAATGTCCTTAGTCTTACATAAATGTAAGTCTTCAATTTTCCCGCAAGATTGAAACATATAACGACTCCGAGAGTAATTTAGAAGAAAGTCGCTCGTAAGACATTTGTCAAAAGGAACACGTGTCTTAAATGTCGAAAAAAAAATTAATTGAAAGCATGAGGTATCTCATGTAATTCGATGATACCAACATACTAATTAGCTTGAATTTATTTTCTTTTTTTGTATGACCCTAGGTGTTTAATTTCGAAGGTCAGTTTTCTTAATGAATATAACTGTGTTCAAATCATGTATCTTCATTAGTACTATACTCGTATTGTATATGTTTGACGAATTGTTTGAATTTCATGTTGTTTGTATTGGAACTGAGGATTTTAGGATTTCAAGCATTACTTTATTTGATAATATTTACGAAAATCCGTTTGAATTCACAGATCCTAGACGGTTTTATGGATCCTAAATACTTGAATGTCGATATTCGCTGATAATATTGTAGTCTAGCTTTGTAACGAATTTCAACAAGTCCTTTGTGTAAATGAGACGAGAGAAGAATTATTATGTCTTGTGAATGTGCGTCACTGTTGAATAAACCATTCAGAAGTACATCAATCTTATGAAACTAGGTTTGTTTATCGTCTGCTACGTTGCTTGACTGATATATCCGTTGGCGTTTGTTTGAATTCCGATAAGACGATATCTGACATAACTGGAGGGGAGTATTAATATATTCCCAGTAGGATATCAGACAGAATATTTAGGTTGTTTCTCTGCTTTTGTTAGGAAGGGTGGATGGCTATTCGGACATACCTACTTAACCGACTGCACTGTTTTCTGATTTATTAAATGGATCGTTTATTTCATTGATCAGGACCACTAGTACTTGACTGAGTCTTGCTGTGAAAATATTTAGGTCTATGTTGTAGTTTACGAGCTCATTTTTAGGACCAGTAAGTGAACAAGTCCTATTTTTTAGTTGGCAGGTGCCAGGTTTTTGTACAAAGTTAATGCCGCATTCAAAGACTTAATATAAAAAATTCTTATAATATGAAATACACAAGTAAGGTAAAAAAATGTCCGTATTTTTAAATTGCAATTTTTAAAACAAAGCATAATTATATTATCTACTTAACCAGGAGATGTCAATGGCAGTTTATGGGAGGAGAAGTTCATGCACCCCAACCGAAATTTATACCTGCAACTTTAATGTCCAAAAATTATTTTTGACACCATGTGTTCCTCACAGTGCAAACACAAACCATTTTACTATATGATGATTTTGCAAAACATTGGGTACTACACAGGCTGATGCAATTCAAAATAGTTGTCATCTAAGCCATTTCTTAGATAATATACTTGTCACAAAGCCATGTGTTTACTGGTATGAGAGGATAGCTCTTCTTCCAAACCGACTATTATTATTGCACTATCAAAATACTGCAGAGTAACTATGGAAGGTGTACATGCCTAACATCATTTTCAAGAACAACACAAGCCCGAAACACCTAGTTCACAAATTTATCCATATCTTTAATCAGTAAACTAAATAACTGTAAACGTCACCCATAGCCTTAACTAAAGGAATTTGCCAGTGGCCAACTTACGACACTGGACCCAGCCACCTTAATACATTCAATAAAATAAGATCTTTTCAGCAGTCTTGAACAAATTTCCTTATATAAAGTCTTCAGTGACATGAGAGAAATCACATTCTGTAGACATACCGAAAGCTTCGCAGGTGTACTAGAATTAATATTTTGTTTACCGCAGGCTATTACACAATATGATACAACGTTCAGAAATTATTTTCTCTAACAATGACAACTTTGACATTCGATTAACAGCGTATCGAGCACTAGTTGATTCTTACTGAAGATGGAAATCTCATTAGTTTTCTTACAGTCTATTAAGCTTTGATGTCTTTGGTAGACATGATATGAAGAAAGCGGAAAGTATAAAAACGAAATTATTTTAATATGAAACACCGTCAGATACCACACGAATTGTCTTTCAATTTTCCTGAGTTTATTAAGGCCTATAGACGGAAGTTGGCTTTGACTTTTGTAGTGTACGTCATAACTAGAAGCCACCGCACACTCATCACATCGCACACTCATAAGACATCATGTCTTATATAATTATTTCTCAATTAAAGACGAGTCATCATATCTTGTGGAACTAATTCTCAGTTTAAACTTGGTGCTGATAATTAGCTCTATCCTATACATTCTTGAGCATAAATTATGTATCGAAACATTTTTGAAAATGTTTCAACCTTATAACTGAAGAAAGATTCATTAAACATATGTAAGCGCAGTGTGTATATGAACACGTATATGAATAACTAGGATAAAATGACCGTATACAAACATATTGAATACCTACGTTAACAAACGTAAGCACTTTGAGGGTGGATGACAACAACACATTATATAGTGTTTCCGTGGGAACAAAAACTTCAAACGTAGTTGCTGTCGTGCGCCACCGTCAATGTTTGCACCCTTGTCAGTGACATTTTAACACACAGGTCATATTCTGATTGGCCTGTTTGCATGACATCCTTCACAACATCAAATAAGTAGCTAGTGGATTATACCCGGTGTCCAATAAACGAGCCGAAAACAAAAGACTGACTAACTTGCATATTAATCTATACTTAATGTTTCCATTTTATCACATTGTTTGAACATTTATTCAACAAATCTCGTTCAGGTTTAATAACCAAAATATTACGTTTTAATCACTCGATTACTTTTAATAATCTGAATAAAAATCACAACTTGCTAATGATTAGTGAGTTTGGAACATATGGTTTAATTGGAAGATTTTCTCAACAGTGTACTGAAAACATATATCTAGCACATTATTTAAGTAACCAATACCTTGGTGACATTAAAGACACATCAAATTATTAATAAATTGTTAAATGACTAAGAAGTAAACATACATTTTGGTAAGCAAATTGATATAATATCGAATTGTCACTTAACATTATTGCATGTCTCTTGCGAGCCGATCTATCATTTACAATTGCATCTCGACAGTAGTTTCTTATTAAGGAAAATTGTCATACCTTTAACTGATATATGTCTCGTTTGTGATTTAGAAATTGTTTGCTTCAAAGTAATAAAAAAAACTAACTCTAAGCAAAAATAACAAAGCCTCACCAGGGATGGATACATATCTTCAACATCATCGTCCTTGGTTTTATTCACTGCTGTACACAGGCAATTGAGTGCAGTTAAGTAATTATTTTAAATATTCATTTCTCTTAGTAAAAAAGACTTAGGCTTGTTTTGTTAGCAATTTACTAAACGATTGTAACAACAAAATGCACTTTTCCCGCAGCTGTATGTCTCTGTTAGTACTCTCTAGGCGTACGCTAACATCGTGCTTGGCTGGCTGCTCAATTCAGCTGAATCCGTCAGTGATTGAAACAAAGTATTTCGCCTAAATAGATAAATCAGAGATGATGAGTCAGCCTTACGACCTCCTTGATAAATTCAATTTATATTAAAGAGATTGATAAATCTGGTGACACGAATGTTGACATGAATGCAAAATACTTTTGAGAAGCTGTCAGGAAATAAACTTTTAAATTAGCTTTGGCTTTCGACATGTCGTCGCCGTGGGTTGAAAAGAATAGAAAACTTGATTGGAAACTCAGCGATTGCGACGACAGTCAGAAACTGATTGCTTGATTTAGTGATTTAGCTAATGAGAGTGTTTAGGAAATGTCGCCAGCGCATATCTCTCACTGAGCATTTACAAGGCCGTAAAATAACGCTGTCTCAGTCTATTAGCCAAAAGATTCGTGGATATTTTTCTCGAATGTATCAGACCGCTCAAGTGGCCTAAGCGGTTAGAACGTGTGCCTGGGATGCGGAGGAATGGTGATGGAACCCTGGTCAAGTCATACCAAAGATATAAAAATTGTACTTGCAGCTGGTGAGCACGGCAAAATATACGTTAGTGTAGGACTGGTCGGTTTTAATTCAGGATAATGTAGCTAGGTGGGAAACGAACACAATGCAGACATCATAAGACGCACGGATAACACCGACTCTGTAACATCTTTTTTGTCGATAAGACGCACGGATAACACCGACTCTGTAGCATCTTTTTTGTCGATAAGACGCACGTATAACACCGACTCTGTAGCATCATTTTTGTCGATGAGTGCACGGTCGGGATTATCTATCTATCTTTCTATCTATCCATCCATCTATCTATCCAGAAATCTCAGAAAGTGAAACCTTGTCACTGATTATGTTTGTAACACAGTATGTTTTGGAGCACAATTATTATAAAGATAAACTATAATACGTATGATCAAAAGAAAATTGTATTTAACAACCATAAAGAAGAATTGTCTATCTATATGCTTCTTTAGACATCATACCTTGAGAGGAAGGCTCTCTGAGCGGAGTTTCAAACTAAACATTTATTATCTGGCCAAATAAAGAAATTATTAAATTATTCAATTTGTAATTAAATATTAAACATGATCATTGTCACGAAAAAGAAAATCACATATTCTAACAGCTGTATAAGAAATGGAATATGTGTTATTTTTAAAACAATTGGTTTTGTCCTTTTAAATAATTATTTTTTAAAAGATGCATTTCCCTAAATTATAAATTTAAAGTAGCATTAAAATATTTGTTATGAATTATATATTTACTGGGCGGAGTAACTTAGTCTTAAAACATGCCCACTTTGTATTCAACATGTAATTTCTAATTAAACAGCTTAGTTTTTTTTTTCTCCGTTTCTTTGTTTCTAAAATATCAACATTGATGAAATTGATGAATTACATGTTTCTTTTTACTACATATTCAAATGCAACATTCATGATTACTTGAAAATACGTTATGTACAAATAAGGGCATTCTCTTTTTTCTCCTAATAGACTAACTGATAAACTAATGAATGGCTTGGTTTTATTATAGAGATTATAGAATATATATATATATATATATATATATATATATATATATATATATATATATATATATATATATATATATATATTTATTTGTTTGCATTGTCAGAATTGTTATGAGAACTTTTAATTTTGTTTTGACATCCCACTAACCTTTTGTGCTTCCTCTATAGATATAATGTATATTATAATGAAGTAAAGAAAAGTTTACAAAATTTGAATTAACAATAGGCGATTTGATCATGACTTTAAATAAGTAAAAAGATATCAACATTGTGTATAGACTTTGTTTTACTTATTGATTATTGAATTGTATATACAAGCCGGACGCTAAACTTTTAATGAGATTTTAACATAATTTGCGTTAAGACTATCAATGTACTATTATCGTTATTTTTATTTTCTTGATAATGGGTATATTGTTATTATATTAAAGTACTATAACAGTGTATCCACACTTATTCAGTTTATTTCTTGGTTAATGAGAATATATATTCAAAATACGAATGTAAAAAATCCGATTGAAAAATTTTAAGTAATAACTGCATGGGAGCCGATCTTCTTTTTTTTTTATGGTTTAACGCCATTTTTCAGCACAATATAGGCTATACATGGCGGCCAGTATTAATAGTGGAGGAAGAAACCGGACAAGCCCCAGAAAGAACCACCGACCCACGAGAAGCTACTGGCAAGCTTTCTCACATAACTACATTTGCCGAATCTTAGAGTCGAACTCACGCAGACAGAGGTGAGATGGCAGTGGTCCGTAACGGACAGCGCTTTAGACCACTCGGCCACTCGGGGCCCCTATGGGAGCCGATCTAATATCGCATTTGCACCTGTTTACGATAATAACCGAACGCAACTGCCGTCCACTTCCGATATTTAGTGAAAACAACGCGTGACGTCACATTATGAACACTTGTTGTAAACAATGGCTGAGTCGGTATCGTTACATTATGAAAAAGTCTACAGAAACTAAACACGAAAGTTGCGATTTTGAAGGAAGTTAATTGTCACTGTCCTGCGGGTGTTAGCCATTCGAAGATAGTAATTTAATAAGCTCAGAATATTATGATAATTGTGTACAGCGGCTACCGGCACCCAAATTAATCCGAACCAGTTTGAACCCTATGTTTCCAATACCGACGAATCCGAAGCTTCAGATGAAGATTACAAAGAAGAAAAACGAGATAGATTGACGGACAGTTCATGGAAATTGTTTTCTGAATATATCTACGGCCTAAGCTACGATACATATATGTATCCGACGATATTCGCAGTAGTATTCAAAAGTATTCAAAAGTATCATACTCGTTTACAAATGAATGTTTCTCACCTGTACTAAAAAGGATGTAAAAGTGTAATGCATTTAATGGGTAGAGACGTATTTATACGTTGATAAGTAAAAGGTACATTGGATAACAGTTGTAAGCTTCGAAAACCTGTGAAAAATTTGATACGATTTAGAAGTACTTAAGATTTCTAGGAGAGGACGTCCTCTTTTGCACAACTGTTGACATAAGCATGATATTTACTGTGACATGATAGCAAAATTTAAATCATATTTTGTGCACTGTATTATAAGCTACAATTTTTAATTTATTTTATGCATGCAAATAGTGTATGTTATAAACTATGAAATAAGCCCTTTTTTATATGGTAGTCATCTACTTGCAACTTCAATTTTCTTTCATGTCTAATGGAATTTTACAGGGCTGTACTAAATGTTTTACCTGTTCCTGATTTTAGTCAGTTTGCGTCATTGTACTGTGATGTTGATGTGTTCATAATTATAGGAATAAATTTGATAAGCACAGCACAATGCATTTAAGAAAACTTTTATTTTAGGTGTAATTGTGGACATTGTTTGGTAATGCCCACAGCAAGGGAATGTGTATATTGTTGTGACATAGAGAAGGTCAAAAGTGTCTGCAATGAATACCAGGCATACAATAACACACCATCCATTGTTCACTCCAGTTTGTCTCGACATCCATGCTTTAATAATTGTATACTACCAGTATAGACAACAATTTGGAGAACGTCCAGAACATGGAAATAAGTAAGGAAAATGTCTGAGTTATTTTTCATGTTCTTTTGTTTTCATGATTTATGCATGACATCATAGTATTGGGATTATTAATACAGAAAATAAATAAACCACTTTTTCCAGTCATTTTATGCCTGCTTCATTGATTAAACCCCTCTTTTTGAGGCCTACACCGTCTAACCTTTATATTACAGTGATACTGATAAGTCATGCCAAAACAAACCCAACCACATATACATGTTCAAATATTGTTTTATTTCAGATTTTGTGTCAGAAAATATATATATATATGCACATATTAGTTTGGAATCATATAACTTTATTGGTATAAAAAATAACGATAAATCACACTTGACCAATAACAATATCTACTGAAACGTTTGATTTCCTAATTTGATCTAATGCACAAGGTATAATTTATCTCAACTTAGATTTAAATTATTATTTCAGAAGACATCTGTATACAGCATATAGACAATTTGTTTGGTGATGTTGGCACTTCTTGGGCAAGGAAGTGAGGGTCATCATTCCATCATGTGCTGTTCAGAAGATCCGCACTACCTTTCCTGATCAAAACCAGAACTACACATGCTTTCATGAGCTTGACAGCGATTAAACCTTCTAAGAAGATTTTGAGTAGCAATATCTTTATCAGGCTTCTCATACAGATTACACATACATAGGTGGTGGTACATCTACCCAAAGTTTGACTCCTTCATCAATCACCTGTCCAATTCTGAATGCTGTTGTCATCAGACATTCAGCACAATATGTAAATTAAAGAAAATTTAATATGCATTGTATTGTACAAACCAAAAACTGCAACTTTGTGTTGAAGTTAATACATGAATTAAAAGTATTTGTCTTTACAATTGTTTGCATATTTTTTTATTATTTTACCATAGGGCGAAATCTTGATCTTTAAAATTAAAGGAGTGTCAACTTTAACAAATATTTTGCCCTTACTGTTTGAATTTAAGATATAAAAAATAATATACGTACTTACACTTGGTACAACAGTATTTATATCTGTAAGTGATACATTCCTTTCTGTTCATTAATACTAATGCATATTCTTACTATATGTTGAGTCAACTAGGATTTCCCTGACAGTGTATTCTCCATTCTTATACTTTGGATACACTATTTTATATCTGGCCCTCCTATTTTTAGTGCTCGCTTTGGCTATTTTCATTAAAATGCAACGCATCTAGCCAAAGCCTATTTCAAAGTAAATAAAGATGCAAAATACAATATATAATTCTATCAAAAACCAAATACTTTATTTGCAAACATTCCAAAACACTAAAAACTGTTATACAATGTTACATTGCAGGATATAAAAAAATCAGATCTTGATATCTATGATTTAATTTGAAGATGAATATATTGGACTATATATAAAACACTGCAAAACCTGAAACAGTATTTTTTGTGTTTGCAATAATATATGATTTACCTTGAAAGCACTCTATGATAAGAGAAACCAATCATCTTTGGTGCAAAATGATTGATTACAGTGGTATCCCTCCAGTGCTGAAGTTTGTTGTCCAGATGACAGCACTGGCACAAATTTTCTCATTTGCCTGCTGGTCACAATCTCTTCAAGCTTTTAAAATACTTTAGATCCTATAAGTTATAAAATATATGCATAGCTTGGTTTTATGCTATCTTACATGCAAATTAAAATGTGCACTAACAACAATATATCTAAATTCAATAAATTACTAGACTAATAAAGTTAGTGAGTCACATGCCTATTTGATAGGGGTCACCAACCTTTTTGATACTGAGAGCTACTTCATGGGTACTGAGTCATACGAAGGGCTACCAGTTTGATACACTCTTCTGAAATAACAAATTTGCTTAGTTTGCCTTATACATTATTAATAATGTGAAGACTGATCACGTTAATGATTTCTCACAATAATTACCAACAATGACAAGTTGGAAAACAAATATCAATATTCAGCACTTTATTTCTATTTTTCTCAGTAACTGTTAAATTTTCAGATGATCACTTACATTACGTTTCTTAGGAAAAATGTCCCATTTTCACTAGCCACTGACAAACCTTTTAAACAAATCATGAACTATGTTGCACCATGTTTCAAAAAGTTATCAATTATGTACATTGTAATGTCTGTAATGTAGTGAAAAAAACTTAAATATTTTTAAATAAATCTTGTCACATTTTGAACTAATGACCAAATCTGCTGTATTTTTCACAAAATAATAACTGTTACATGTCATGAACACACATTTTAAATTGAACAATTCTTCAATATTTTAATTAAACTTTGCCATGGCACTGACATGTTGCCACTGACATCTGGTATCATTTTCTTTGTTAGTGAGAAGACTGGCAACATTCATAGCTGCTGTACACACACCACTGTACTTCTCTGTGTCAAGAAGGCACCAAAAGTTTGGTGTAGCCTGGTAGGCTTTGAGGTGGAGGTCATTTTGCAATGTTATGATTTCAATCTCCATCTGTCCAGCATTCAAGTTGAACGTTGTACTTAGTTGCTCAGCAAAGCTTGTTGTTTCCACATTCATGGAAGGATTGGAAATGAATGATACACATGGCTCAAGCTGATCAAGGTCACAAAACCTATTCTCAAACTCTTGCCCAAATCCGTTTATAACTTCACAGTACTTGTCTGCAACTTTGTCAAATGTATCAGATGCAGAAGCATTGTCTTTCAGCACTGACTGCACAGAGGGAAAGTGCAGCACCTTTTTTCTCTGTATATCCACAGAGAAAATATTAATTTTGGCTTTAAATGCATTTAAAGCACTTATCATATTAACAACAGTCTTACCTTTACCTTGCAACTCGCAGTTCAAGTGGTTTAGTTTCCCAGTAATGTCCGTCAAAAATGCAAGGTCAAGTGTCCACTCTGTGTCCTCTAGCAGTGAGACGTCTTCGCCTGTGGACTGCATGAACTCTTTGATTTCACCCAAAAGTGACAAAAAACGAAGTAAAACTCGTCCTCTGCTGAGCCATCTGATTTCTGTGTGTAGTAGCAGGTTACCATATTCAGCTGCCATCTCCTCCAATAGCACTTTGAAAATCCTGTTCTGTTTTGCTTTTGGAGCGGATATTGTTTATGATTTTCACAACGGGAGTCATCACGTGCCCAAAGCCAATCACTTTGGCACACAATGCCTGCTGGTGAATGATGCAGTCACCGCTACCAGCTTTTCCAATGGTACCTTTTTCTGCACGAAAAACACCTTCACTGTGTTATAAATGTCAACTCCCTTCGTAGTTGTTTTTATGGGCAGTAGTGTCAGGAGTTTTTCGCTTGTGGAGAAATCTTCAAACACCATCCGGATAAAAACCATCAGCTGCGCTGTACTACTGCTGTCCACGGACTCGCTCACTGGATACTAAACCACCTACACCTCGCCAGATCCCGGTCCAGCTGATCGACAAAGTTACTGGACGAAGCTGACACTCGTCTAGCCATCGTAGATGCCCCCAGTTGGACGTCGGAGAGAGTGGCGATTACATCGGTTCCATATTTCTCGTCTTACAGTGCAGTGTTAGCAATTATCATCATTGCTTCTTTGACAACTTCTCCGTCTGAAAATGCCTTCTTCTTCTTGATCAGGAAATGCGTAGCTCTAAAAGAGGCTTCGGTTGCTTTTTGTGACTTTTTCGCCGGCCTTGTGAAAAAAGCCTGTCGCTTACCCAAAGCTGTCTTTAGCTCAAGGGCTTTTTCTGCCCGTAGTGCGCTTCCCGGTGGGTAGTGAGCATTGTAGTTTTTGAGATTCGTAGTAAAGTGTCTCTCTCTCCACATTGTGCCGCTTTGCCGTTGCCACAGTCGCTCCGCATGTAAGACACACGCAGGTTTCTTTCACAGTCGTAAAAAAGAACTCCGACTCCCATTCGTTGTGAAAGTGATAGGGTTTCTTTCTTTTTTCTGCCATGTTTTGGGGGTAAGAAACTGCGTTCAGCGCCAATCGTCGCTGCGCCCGCTAGCTTACTCTCCACGAGCACTGTATTGTCACACGCACAATACTGACCTTCGAACTGGAGTACGTCAGAGTTCACCTAAACTTATCTAAAGTTCATGTATAAGAAACATATTTTTTAAGATATTGTCATTTTTTAAATCTATATAAATGCAAGTGTGATTAAAAAAAAAGAATAGCAACAGAATAAAATACAATTGTATACGCAGCTGAGTTGTGTTATTTATTAGAACAGGCCTGCGGGCGACTCATGTGGTCTTTGGAGGCGACCTGGTGCCCGCGGGCACCGTGTTGGTGACCCCTGCTATATGACATGTACTCCATAAGATCCCAATGTGCTTTTGCATGCCAAATATCATTTTTTTAAACGTACTGTCATCTACATTGGGAGTTTAAATATTGTGTTTCCATTGCAAAGATAATTTTGAGGTATACAATATTGGAAAATTTCTACTCCATTCTGATGGTGACAACATTTTAAGTCTACACAGCTGATGCTTTGGTGTTGAAGGTTATGATACCTTTGTTCACCTTGGTTTGGTTGTCAGTTTCCTCCGTACAGTGGATAGACGGGACATCATCATCATTGAGTTTGACTTTCTTTGGTGCCCTACACATATGCTCAACCTCAAATCTATACGTAAAAGGGAAGCATTCGGGTGTGAAATGATAGGAGCAGAGGGCAGAATACTCAGTCGGACTATCCCAGTTTGCTCTTTTGATTTTTAAAAAGTCTGTCCACCTACGACGAAGTGATTGGTCCTTCGGGAAGGAATGCATGGAAAACCCATCAGCATTTGTATTCCCACAATTTGCTGCAACACACCTGACCTCGCTGCCATTGCTTGTACCTCCACGAAGTGCTTTTCGCATGATTGGGATGATAAAATAACTAATATGGAACGAAAAACGTGCTTTGTTTATGTTTCGATAGAAACGGAAGTAAGGCGTGTGTTCATAATGTGACGTCAGACGATCTATACACTCCGGATAGTACCGAGCGATAAAATCGGTCCGATGTGTCATATTTTCGAAAACACACCTGTGCGTATTTCTCACTTAGTATGGAGAATTTTTCCATCGGGTTTGTTTATACCGCTTCCAGACTTTATTTTCTATTCAAATAATACTGAATTTGATTTACGTTATCTACACTGGTATGACACTTTAAATCCAAACTTGAATGCTCTTACTGAATTGTATCTTGATATGGTTTTAACAGCCACATAAGTCATTCCATATTAAATATACCATTTTGCGAGAGAGGATAAAGAACAATCGAGGACTTCCATATTTTTGATAAATATTTTGTATATGAAAATTAAGCTAATATAATAACAGTAAATATTTTATATACTACGCTGGAATTAAAGTTTAAACGGAAATGTATAAGATATACTGTTTTTATTAACTTGAAAAGAGAATCCAAATTATAATACCTAATAGTTTCAGGCAGGATATAATTTGATTCACCTCAATTTAATATCAGGCATTACTTGTTTTCATTGATTCTTGTCTTATGAATCTTGCATGATATGGACTAATACAAGATGTATTATGTGTTATAGTAAACCATACCACCTACAGAATTAACAACTATTCAGACTTGGTATTTCCGTTTTACCACGCATTGAAATGATATCTTGCTAGAATCACTTGAACTTGATTTCCCTAGCCACTAACAAGTCATTGTATTTCAGAAGAAACACAAAAAGTGCTAGAATATGTAACTATATTTTGACTAAATCTGACCGTTATTTATTCATCCTCTTTGCGACTTAAACTTGGATTAAAACAATCACACATTGCATGCAGTTCAATAAGTACCTTCATGACAACAAAATAGGGTTCACTTATTTTATTTGTTATGTAGGATAATCGAAAATATCATTTTAAGTCATTTTGCCTTGATGCAGCAATTTTCATGTCATTTTAGAGAGATCGTTTGTGTCACGGAATTGTGTATGACTGGTATGACTGGTATCAATATGTATCTGTGGTCAAAAATATCACATTACGATCCAGTCTTGTCAGACAAGCTTCCAGCTTTAAAGGAGCAAACGTTCAGCTAAAGAGGTAAAATAGATTTAAGATTATATTCTTATCGCTATTTGGTTTATACGACATAATTGTTTCACATATCAGATGTTTTAGTATTTATTCTAAATTCTACAGATTAAATACCTAGGTTATGCAGCGCCATTATATTAGTAATACTATAGTCTGTGTCAAGATAGTTTTTTGTTGTAACTGAACATACAAATTGAGTTTAATTATACGCTGCACGCCTTGAACGTTTAATGTACATGAATAACTAATTCATGTGCGCGCATGCGCAACATATATGAATGTAAAAGTACTTTACCGTGTCATATGTATTACACGGTTTGGTTGTTTTAATTTTAACTGACCGTGTGTGTGGGTTTGTCTATGCTGACCGTGTGATGTCCGTGTGTGGTGCCTGTGTATGGTGCTTTTTTGTATGCCGCCAATGTGTATGCTGCGTTATATATATGTGTTATATATAATTGGGTGATGTGAGGTCACAGAACTGTGCGGTTCTTGTGACGTTTACGCTGTATTTTGCTGACGTTGGTTCGGAAGAGTGTACTGGTGTTCTCAAATCGAGGTACCAAGGCTTTGCGACCATCGTGTCTGTATTGAATGTAAGGGCTCTCGAGGAATCCTTCAAACAGATGGAGTGGCGTGACGACTCCGCCACCATTGACTAGAGCGGGTGGAACCGGATATACATCTTGGACGTCAAATGGACGCCAAGATAGTTGTAAAATACGTGTTCCACGTTATTGCTATTACCATCAGAGCAAGTATTTCACATTTATGTAACAGTTTTGTTATCTGAACGATAAACGCATAATTTCATCTTTTCATTGCATGTCTCGTTATATGAACGATAAATTCATAAATTCATAATTTCATATTTACATCTGTCTTATTATACAAGCTAAATATATATATATATATATATATATATATATATATATATATATATATATATTGTTACGTGCTTAGGTTCGAATAAACAGCAACACAGAAAGAGTGAAAACTAACAACCTTGTACAACTTTAACAATAATTTCATTAAGTACAATTATTCTTATAAAATAAATAAACTTACGGTTTTAGAGAATCAAATCCAACATTAATCCAATGTAGAATTCACAAAAATAATCCACTAATGGAATTGCAAGAGTCCTGATAAATAAAGGTTTTAATAGTTCCAGGTTCGAATCTTGACGACGTAATCCAAAATGGCTGACAATTTACTTTTTAAAATAATCCAAATGAAAATCATAGACACATGTCCTTTTCCAGAGAAATAGAATAATTCCTCTTGCTACAACGAAATGACACAATTTCGAGTACAAGGTAATTAAAATTATAACTCAAACAGAAAACACAACTATTAACTTTAGAAACCCAGATTCTACTGAATTGTTCTATCCCAAACAATAATCTAAATACCCACTTTTTACGTAAACAAGTGATCACGTGACTCCATGGAAGTCCACAGTAGGTCATATAAAGAGGCTGCTTTCACTAAGTCACGTAATAATAGAATGATCCAGAAAGATGTCTTTGGATTTTAAACAATCGTTTTAGAAGCTTATTGACACTGTCTGAAGCAGGGTCAGAAATTAGGTCAACAAGCCAAGGTCAAAACATGTTTACAGATAAAGTATGGTCACAGAGATTTCTAGAATAATCTCCCAATTAATGAATTTTAAAGCCAAAATGACAAATTTGGATCTGACAATTAAAAAAATATAATTTAAATCCAATAGACGTAACACCTTCCCCCACAAAATAAAAAGAAAGGTTTAAATGATAAAACTTTCTTTTTATCACAAACCAATTTACATCTGAGGTTAAAAGAACTAGTATAAATTACGCAGTATAATAAATTGTTATACACGGGAAAGAGCGCCTGCAAATTATATTATCTAGAAATAGCCTCAACATTTTAACTTGTCCATGTCCCACAAAATGTCCTAAGAAAGTCACACTAGCACGGCAGAACTCACTTCTAGATAAATTAATTGTCAAACATGCATCAGCAAGTTTGTCAAAGAAATTTTCGAATTGATGCTAGATGTTCAATCCAGGTGTCGTTGTTGATGATGACGTCACAATTTTCTAGACCATAGATGATCATTTTCATGAGACGTTGAAATGGACTTTCTTTCTATTGGTAGAGTCCATCTGAAGTCAGAATGTTGAGATTTCCTTTGCTCTCTCCGTAGTGGAATCTGCAAAAATCCTTTCAGAAGGTCAAATTTGGTGACATACTTGGTATTCCCAATTTTATCAATACAATCGTCAATTCTTGGTAATGGGAATGAATCTGTTTTTGTCACACTGATCACCTTCCTATAATCAGTGCACATACGGAAAGTTTTATCTGGTTTTGAAACAAGTATACATGGTGAACTCCAATCACTTTTACTGGGCTTGATAAAATCATTCTCCAGCAAATATTGAATTTCCTTTATTAAGTATTCCTGTTTGAGTTGACTCATCCTGCATGGATGCTGTTTAACAGGTTTGGAATCTCCAACTTCAACGTCATGAAAAATTTTGTTTGTCCTTGTAAGAATATCTGGACATAGGTGCTCATATAATAAAAATAACTTTCAGTTCATTTTTTTCTTGCACTTGCAAATGTGAAAGCTTCTGGTCTAGATTTTTCACACTTTCTGAATTACAACAATTTGTCGCTCCAATGTCAGTAGAATCCGATGATTTTTCTTCACTAAGTGGGACAGGCACAACTAAATTAATTACATGTTTAACATGGCTTTCTCTTTCAATATACTGGTACTCCTATAATTTATTTAGATCCCAGGAGCACTAATACTATAATTTAACTAATTCAATTTCTTCTTAACTTTGTAAGGGCCGTAATATCTAATTTGAAGAAAAGTAAGAATAATAAACAAGAGTAACACAACTCCATTATCAGACTCAAAAGTTCTCTCCCTTGTATTTCAAGCCATAGTTTTATTTTTAACTTTAATTGCTGAATTGGGCATTCATTCATAACTTTCTGGAAAATTCCAGACATGAAGTTTGAACCTTGATCAAACTGAACAGATTTGGGAAGGCCATACTCAGTAAAAAAACTTTATCAAAGCTTTTACTGTAGTTTTAAATTTTATATTCCTCAACGGAATAGCCTCCGGAAACCTTGTTGACGCACACATAATAGTCAACAGGTATTGGTTACTTGACTTGGTCTTATGTAAGGGATCTACACAATCTACCATAATTCTGCTAAATGGTTTGTCAAAGGCAGGAATAGGTTGCAGATGAGCCTTAGGTATCTTCTGATTTGGTTTTCCTACCATTTGACAAGTATGACAAGACCTACAGTATTTGACAACATCACTTTTGATTTGTGGCCAATAGAAGCGAGTCAAGATCTTGTGATAAGTTTTATTAGTCCCTAAATGACCAGCAAAGGAGTTTCACGGGCCAGATTAAGTATTTCCTGTCTGTAAGGTTTTGGAACTACTATGTGGTAGTTTACTGACCACTCATCACCAGCAGGTACCTCGGGAGTTCTTCATTTTCTCATAAGAATTCCATTTTTAATGAAATAGCAGACAGGAACTTCAGTGGCTTCAGTCTCATTTATGGCCCTTTGAAACAAACAGGAGATCTCAGGATCTTTTTCTTGTTAAATGATAAGTTACTGTCGTTTATCACCCTGATTAGAATAAAGAGAATGAGTTGTTAAAAGAGGATTACTATGATCAATACCTTCTGATTGATCAAAACAAGAAGTAAAAGTTACCTCATCAAAAGCCTGGCCTATACAAGTGTCAGCTAAAGGAATACTGTCTTTTTCAACATAAGCCTGACCCACGTTTGTGTCAGCCGAAGGAATACTGTCTTCATCAACGTAAGCCTGACCCACGTATGTATCAGCCGAAGGAATACTGCCTACATCAACATAAACCTGACACATGCAAGTGTCAGCTAAGGGAATACTGTCCTTTTCAACTTCATTCTCAAGAGCTTTCTTTGCCATAGCTCTGGAACTGTACAAACATGAACTATATCAGGGATTTCTTTTTCAATTGGATCAACGTTCTGATCCAAATTAGGCTTGTCAGTTACAAGTTGATTAACCATAACCTTGTCCCCAGCTAAGTCGTTGCCTAGCAATAAATCGATGCCCTCAACGGGTTAAACCGAGACTGTTCCGATTGTCACAGGTCCTGACACTAAGTCTGATGACAAATTTACACAATGGAGAGGAACGTTAACAAAGCCGCACTTTACTCCCTGAAAAGAACACTTTCATTAGTAGAAGACTTCTCAGAAACAGGCAAAGTACCTGATAATAAACGTCTCTGAGAAGCTCCTGTGTCCTTTACAATTTTAATAGGGGTTGGATTGGCCGAATCACCCAAGAGTGATATGAATGGTTCATAATTCTCCATAATAAAGTCAGACTGGGATTTATTAGACCCAATAAAATGTATTACTTTCAATACATGACTGTGACCTTGACCTCTTGGAAATAAGAGGATTTGGAACAGGTCTGTCCTGATTCTGATGACTATTTTTTAATTTGTAGCAATCAGAAACAACGTGTCTTTTTTTCTTGCAAACGTTACACGTCGGAAGAGACAAGGATCTGGAATCAAACTTCTCTGAAGTTTGATTTTTGAACGTTGTGTTAGTTTGAGTTTTAGAAGGGCTTGAATTAGGCGGAAATACTTTTCTGCCAGAAAACTGTTGAGTAGAAGTCTTGTTAACAAAAGGAACTTTATGTGTCAAAGAATATTCGTTAGCAGCTCGAGCAGCATTTTCCCAGGTTTCAATTTTATGCTCATCAAGATAAGTTCTAACATCACTATGGACACAGTTTTTGAACTCTTCAATTAATATAATTTGCTTGAGATTTTGATAAACTTGTTTGACTTTCTTGGCTAAACACCATCTATCAAACATCTGCTCTTTTTCTCTAGCAAATTCGACATGAGTTTGTCCAGCTTCTTTTCTGTAATTTCTGAATTTCTGACGATAAGCTTCAGGGACTAACTCATAGCCTCTTAAAATGCATTCTTTAACCACATCATAATCACCACTTTGCTGAACGGACAGTGAACAGTAAATATCACTAGTCCTACCAGTAAGTACACATTGTAATAACATTTTCCAATATTCTCTTGGCCGCTTTATATTTTCAGCAACTTTCTCAAAACGAATGAAGCATTTATCTACTTCCTCTTCTCTGAAAGGGGGGACTAATTTAATATTCCTTATTAAATCAAAACTTAAATTTGGATTTGAAGTATGACGGAGTTTTTCACTTGTCACCTCTAATTCTTCATTTTAATTTGAAATTCTCTTCCTTCCTTC
This sequence comes from Unio pictorum, assembly GCA_030141615.1. Taxonomy (NCBI): domain Eukaryota; kingdom Metazoa; phylum Mollusca; class Bivalvia; order Unionida; family Unionidae; genus Unio; species Unio pictorum. The sequence goes on along the minus strand of JARLTB010000001.1, from coordinate 294,035 downwards.
CTTCCTTCCTTCCTTCCTTCCTTCTCTCTCTCTCTCTCTCTCTCTCTCTCTCTCTCTCTCTCTCTCTCTCTCTCTCTCTCTCTCTCTCTTGATCAATTTGTTTTTCTTGCAACTGAATGCTCATCTGCTCTTCTTGTAATTCAAACTTCTTCAACCCTAATTCCATCTGAAATTTTAATTCTAATTCCTTTACTTTAATGTCAGTCTGATGTAGACTTACTGACCGAAATCAAAGCACTTTGTTCCATCATATCTTTTTCCACCAAATACTGGACCAAAATCTGTTTGATATCTTGTTTCGTTAAAGAAGCTTTGACTTCAGAAAGATCAAATTTTCTGGCAAGTTGAATCACCTCATCTTTTTTGAAAAGATCTGATTGCTACTGAGTAGGATTAGAAAGAAATATTTCCACCTTAGATGTCATTTTAATACAAGCCTGTCAGTCTCACTAAAAATTGAAAATTTTCAAAAACTAGGGGAATTCAAATTTAAATTCCAATTTATTTAAATCCCTAACGAGCCCCCAATTTCTATGTTACGTGCTTATGCTCGAATAAGCAGCAACACAGAAAGAGTGAAAACTAACAAGCTTGTAAAACGTTAACAATGATTTTATTAAGTACAATTATTCTTATAAAATAAATAAACTTACGGTTTTAGAGAATCAAATCCAACATTAATCCAATGTAGAATTCACAAAAATAATCCACTAATGGAATTGCAAGAGTCCTGATAAATAAATGTACTAATAGTTCCAGGTTCGAATCTTGACGATGTAATCCAAAATAGCTGACAATGTCACGTGATGTAGTTCTTGTTTTTAAAATAATCCAAATGAAAATCATAAACACATCTCCTTTTCCAAAGAAATGGAATAATTCCTCTCGCTGCAACGAAATGACACAATTTCGAGTACAAGGTAATTAAAATTATAACTCAAACAGAAAACACAACTATTAACTTTAAAAACCCAGATTCTGAATTGTTCTATCCCAAGCAATAATCTAAATACCCACTTTTTACGTAAACAAGTGATCATGTGACTCTATGGAAGTCCACAGTAGGTCATATAAAGAGGCTACCTTCACTAAGTCACGTAATAAAAGAATGATCCAGAAAGATGTCTAACCAATCGTTTTAGAAGCTTATTGACACTGTCTGAAGCAGGGTCAGAAATTAGGTCAACAAGCCAAGGTCAAAACATGTTTACAGATAAAGTATGGTCATAGAGATTTTTCTAGAATAATCTCCCAATTAATGAATTTTAAAGCCAAAATGACAAATTTGGATCTGACAATTAAAAATAAATAATTTAAATCCAATAGACGTAACAATATATATATATATATATATATATATATATATATATATATATATATATATATATATATATATATATATATATATATATATTGTAAATTCACACGTGTACTTGTATTTGTTGATCTGGTGATCAGACGTATTTGACGTCAGTTTCAATTGCCTTTCGTTGAAATCATCCTTTGGGGTTTTTGTCATTGAGTTACTTGTTATTGAGAGTTCCATGTTAGGAACATTTTAATGTTCCTTATCTTTTGTTTATAATGGTGTCAGAATTGATTATACATAAATTGCGTTTATACATTAACATCTTATTAACGCAGTTGCTTTCGGCGTCTTCAATAATCCAGTCCCAATCCGGCTTCATCCTGTGACAGTTTGTTTGCCAATAATATCACACACTTTATAATTTTGAACTTGTAGTAGTGTGACATGTATAATTGTATTGGTGAACTTAAAGCAGGTTTGACAAACTCCACTGAATAACAATTACAACATTCAACCCGTGAGGCAAGTACCAAATGTTTTATTCGACCAGAATAAACGTTTACTGTACCAGTTATGATACCAATATAAAAAGTTGATGTTACTGACCTGAAATCAGTCATTCGAAAGAATCGTGCAGGATTATATTATATGACCCGTCTGACAACTGTTATCAAGTAATTACATTTAGACCTGTCTGCTCAACATCTCGTAAACATTTATTAGTGCTGAAGACTGAAAGGTAATAACTTGTATGAGTTTGATAAAAACATTATAGAAAACAAACTTATTGTAGAATGTATGCACTTTTAATGAATAATGTTGGCAATGATCTGGATATTAGAAACACTTATCAGCCATTTTGCACTTTGATAGAGTACTGTGACACCATCACATTTCCAACAGTGAATTTCCCCCAATGAATTGATAATCATAGCGGACAGAGATACGTAAAATGTCCCTCCCCCGAGAGCCCAGCAGGTATGCAAAACATGTTCAGCATTGACCCTGCACACATCTAGTCACAGAGTGTTTTGTCAATCGACCTGAAACCAGATATTTTAAATTGCCAGTTCTAAAATGTTGGATTGTTTAAATGCATGTTGGATTGTTTAAATACATGTTGGATTGTTTAAATGCATGCCCCAAAATGAAGGGAAAAAATTTGTCTGTAGCTTCCCATAATTCGTTGGTTATTCCCAGGGATTTTCCCAGATTCTTCCTCCAGCAGTTATCATGGATGCCATGTATAACCTATTGTATGCTTAACATGGCATAAAGCCCCACAAAACCAACAGCAAGAACAATGAATTTGTTCTATCTTACACTACAGTGATGGCATTCATCATGAAATTATTGCACATGTTGGCTCCAAATACTAAGCACTCCAAATGGCCAGTCTTTTTAATTCAAACTTGTGCTTTTTTAAACCTGTACAGAAACGCATTTCTCAAAATGAATAGGAAATAAGTTTGCCAAACAGATTATTAGGAAATTCATCTGAACAAAATTACTCTAACGTATCTCACATTGCAGTAAACACCATGCTGATGCCAAACTGGATATGGTCCAATGACGGGGAATGGAGTTGTTCCAAGGGCATTAAAGCTAATCTCTGTGTGTGTCTATTCATTCCAGGTGTGCATAATACCCAATAAACATTTGCAAGAATAAAACTATGATCAAATGTAAAGTGACACGTGCCTTTGCATTTGTGTGTGCAGGCCAGGCCCTCCACCCCCACCCCACCTGGCTATGATGCTGCAAAGTTTTTGTGATTTGAGATTCTGCAAAAACATAGTAGTTGTTTCACAAACAAGTGATATGGGATTCATTATTGAGAAATCGAATAGGTTTGCTAACATTCACTATGGAAAACTAACTTTGCTGTTTTCAAGGCATGTCAGGTATTTGCATCAAGACCTATTTGTTTGTCTTTGAAGTATTTTACGTTTGACTGAAAAGTTTGTAAATAAAGTTTCAGAACTGCATTACGTGTTATTGACAAAAATTTAGTGCTATCATGACAGTTAAATTAGCGTGAATGTTCTAGTATCTTATATCCATAAATATTGTTGAAGGCTTTTATACTAAAACAGTTTGATTCATGCATGACATTCAAGAAAACCTAACAACTTTCTTACATCCAAAAGCGGAACAACTTGATAACTGCCTGCGTTCATTGCTTGATAAAACATGTCCCAGCCACCAAATGCAGAGTATCAATAAAAAAGTGTTCTCCTTGGTATAGCAGTATTAGGGACCAGCTTCGCACTGCTAAAAGACATCGCCGAAAAGCAGAGAGGCTTTGGCTTTCCACCAGACTCACTATTCATAAACTAATCTACGAAGCCGCTAAGAAGAACGTCACAAACATAGTCCATTTAGCCAAATCATCCCAATACAGTTCTAAGATCACGTAGAGTTCCAGCTGCAAAGAGCTGTTCGAGATAACTAACAAACTAATGTCAAGGAACAAATGTACACCACTTCCAACGACCTTCTCTCCACTAGACCTACCAGACCAATTTGCAAATTTCTTCAATGACAAAGTTCAAACCATTAGAGATTCGCTTGACATCACACTTTCACCTGATTCTTCACCATACAGGTATGATGCAGAATTTCAGCGACAACCGTTAGGAGCATTTGAACCTGTTTCTATAGATTTAGTACGGACAATCGTGATGAAAAGTGCACCAAAGTCTTGTGAACTTGATCCAATTCCGACATCACTGCTGCTTGAGTGCTTAGACCCAATATTGCCTTCACTAACTGATGTTATTAATATATCTCTCTCTCATCAGGGGAATTCCCATCATTTTTCAAAACTGCCATCCTAAAGCCACTGCTGAAGAAACCAACACTGGACCATAACGATTTAAAGAACTACCGCCCAGTTTCTAATCTCCCTTTCATATAAAAAAATCTTGGAAAAGGTTGTTCTAACTCAACTTGTATCTCATTTGAATTCAAACAGTCTTTTTAGCAATGTATAGTCTGCATATAGCCCTTGCCACTGTACGGAAACTACTCTTCTGAAAGTATTTAGTGACAGTCAGTACGGAATCTAGGTGTTACTCTAGACAGTACTCTCACATTGCACCAACATGTCATGAACATCTGCAGGGCTGCATATCTTGAATTGAGACGCATCTGCTCCATTTGTAAATATCTTTCTGTTGATGCCACAAAAAACACTGGTGTGTTCATTAGTACTTTTAAGACTGGACTATTGTAACTCAATTCTGTCTGGTTCATCACAATATTTACTCCAGAAACTTCAAAAAGTTCAAAACACAGCTGCACGGATCATCTTTAGAGTACCTCGATCAGAGCACACCTCACCACTGCTCTGTACCCTACACTGGCTATCAATTCGATACAGAATCAAACACAAAATTTGTTCTCTGTGCTATATTTCAATGACAGACTCCAATCCAACATACCTATCCAACCTCACCCATGTGTATACACCAGCTAGATCCTTATGCTCTTCTTCTGATAATCGTATACTCATTGTTCCCAAGATGAAAACAAAGTCATATGGACAACGTTCGTTTGCATACCAGGGCCCGGCGACGTGGAACGAATTGCCCATTGAAATTAGACACAAAGACACTGTGGTCCCTTTTAAGAGTGCTCTCAAGACTCACCTGTTTCGACTGCAGGGATAAACTTAGCGACTTAATCTTGTTTTGTATCTTATATGTTTTCAGAATGTTTTTATGTTTTCCAATTTTATTGTTTTTGTCATTTGTTTTTCTGTAGTGTAGTCATTATTGATGGTGTAAAGCGTTTAGAGCTTTTAAAGATTAGGCTCTATACAAAGTCCTCATTATTATTATTATTATTATTATTATTATTATTATTAAATATTGTTCAAGGCTTTTATACTAAAACAGTTTGATTAGGGGATTTATCACATCATGTTTTCGTTTGTTATCTTCATTGGCTTTAATTTCAAACGCATTATAGGTTTCACATGAAATAAAAGTAATTAGCCTGTTTCAAAAGCTCATGCACTCAATAAACTACAAACTGCACATGATGATAAAAAGATGAAATCAATAAAGTGATGCAGATAATAAACCAATTGTGTTACATGCAAAAAAATCAAATTATTTTACTGAAAAGCCACGGTGCAAAATTATAAGATTGAATAAAACGCCAATATTATCTGGTTGATATACTGTGCCTGCTGAAAGATGCCAAGAGCAATCTGGTTGGTACAACAATGAACAATGATCTGAATATGGCAGATGCTGTAACCATTGCCACAATGTTTTGTATTTATGTTAATGTTTTAATCAGTTGGCTATAATCATCAAGTATCTAATCTATTTGACTGTCCATTTATCTGCAACTCAATTTCCTCTTACTCCACTGACCAAAATAGGCTGTCTTATACTAAACATGCGCAAGTGTGCCAATTTGAGTTCGGTTGCTTGTATCCATGGTAGACGTTTAGATTTTTATGAAAATAGAAAGAACACAAATGTTGCTAATAATTATTTGTACATCACATGAATTTTAAAAGTATGAAAATGACATCCATTATAATGATCCTTAACCAAATGGTATAGATGTTGCTCTTTGAGAATGACAGATAAGATAACGGCTTTATGTTCATACATCTGCCTTATGACAAGGAATGGGAGAGGTGTTATATAAAAATACTGGGGTCCCGAGTGGCCGAGTGGTCTAAAGCGCTCTCCGTTACAGATCACTGCCATCTCACCTCTGTCTGCGTGGGTTCGAGTCTTGGATTCGGCCATTGTAAGTATGTGAGAAAGCTTGCCAGTAGCTTCTCGTGGGTCGGTCGTTCTTTCCTGTGGTTTTTCCGGGTCCATCCTCCACCATTAATACTGGCCGCCATGTATAGCCTATCGTGTGCTGAAAAATGGCGTTAAACTCTTACAACAATAACAACAATATAAAAATGCTTCATTTTATATGGCAAGTTATGGGAGTAATTCTAGTTCTGTTTTTAAACTAATTTATTATCTTTATTTATGTTTCACAATTGTTCTCATTTACTCATACTTGGTATACTCATGTTATCTCATAATGTTTAAAGAAGTGCCTTAAACGAAATAATACTTATCAGAATATATTACCAGCATATATTTGGCATTTATGGAAAAAAAAGATTTATTTTCTTTCTTTAAAACAGATTACAGAGTCAGTAAAGAGACCGAAGCGCAGTTGTATAATTAGGTCTTTCCTCACATGATAAGAAACTAGAAGTATGACTTCAGTGTTTAAGGCTTTGTATGTGCATATGTATTAAAAACAAACAAATGTATGACTGTCAGAGTTTATAAGGAGTTTTATGTGCATATACATTATTAGAATTATGACAGTCTGAGTTGAAGACTTCGTATGTGCATAAGCATTATTGAAGAAACGAATTATGATTGCCTGTGTTTAAGGCATTGTATGTGTTTATACATTATACAAAACTAGAATTATGACTGTCAGTGTTTAAGGCCTTGTATGTGTATATACATTATAGATAAATATAATTATGATTGCCTGTGTTTAAGGCATTGTATGTGTTTATACATTATACAAAATAGATTTATGACTATCAGAGTTTAAGCCTTTGTATGTGTATATACAATATACAAAATCGAATTATGACTGTCAATGCTTAAGGCTTTGTATTTGCCTTTCAATGTCCAGCATCATATCAATATTTCAAATCCAATCAGTGCTATAATTATGGTAGCCCTGATCCCATTTGTCTTTAGTAACCTAATTTTAATTCTAATTATGGTAGCCCTGATCCTGTAAATAAGGACGTAAGTTTAATTCTAATCATGGTAGCCATGATCCCATTTGTCTAAAAGGACCTAATTTTAATTACTTTTATGGTAGCCTTGATCCCATTTGTCTATAAGGATATAAGGACCCAATTATGTTGCTATTACGCATATATATTATTTAAATTGATATTTTGTAAATACAAAAAGAAACGCATACTATTTTAAAATGACTCATATTTATTTGCCTTTCAAAAAATCTGACATAAAGCGGTATATTTCTCCAGATCCTAATGTCAACCATTGTCTAATTGCTCCAGAGGGCAAATAATTGTTCAGACTTATGCTTAGGGCAAGCTGTTTCTAAAATGCAAAGTAACTTGCCCTGACTTAAATGTGAACTGTACAACGAAGGCTACACAATTGTACTATTATTCTGACATACCCAGAAGAACGAAATGTTTAGTTGTTTGTACTTATGATATTAGTCACTGAACATATGTTCACATTTCTGCCTGAAACGTGCTCAAAACTGATAATTTCCAACCATGTAACAATTTTTTCATGCTCTCGTCAATTCTGACTAAATGTAGCATACCACTCTGCTCTTGCGATTTCAGACTCCATGTATTTAGATGTTCTTACCGGTCTATATGCAGTCCATATTTCCTTCAGGTCTTTTTACAGTCTATATTTCCTTCAGGTGTTTTTACAGTCTATATTTCCTTCATGTCTTCTTACAGTCTATATTTCCTTCATGTCTTTTTACAGTCAATATTTCCTTCAGGTCGTTTTACACTCTATATTTCCTTCATGTCTTTTTACACTCTATATTTCCTTCATGTCTTTTTACAGTTTATATTTCCTTCAGGTCTTTTTACAGTCTATATTTCCTTCATGTCTTTTTACACTCTATATTTCCTTCATGTCTTTTTACAGTTTATATTTCCTTCATGTCTTTTTACAGTCTATATTTCCTTCATGTCTTTTTACACTCTATATTTCCTTCATGTCTTTTTACAGTTTATATTTCCTTCAGGTCTTTTTACACTCTATATTTCCTTCATGTCTTTTTACACTCTATATTTCCTTCATGTCTTTTTACAGTCTATATTTCCTTCATGTCTTTTTACACTCTATATTTCCTTCATGTCTTTTTACACTCTATATTTCCTTCAGGTCTTTTTACACTCTATATTTCCTTCATGTCTTTTTACACTCTATATTTCCTTCATGTCTTTTTACAGTTTATATTTCCTTCAGGTTGTTTTACAGTCTATTTCCTTCATGTCTTTTTACAGTCTATATTTCCTTCATGTCTTTTTACACTCTATATTTCCTTAAAGGTCTATGTACAGTCTATTTGTCCTTCAGATCTTTATACAGTCTATATTTTCTTCACGTCGTTTTACAGTCTATATTTCCTTTAGGTTTTTTCTACAGTCTTTATTTTCATTAGATCCTTATACATACTGTCTATATCTCCTTCAGGTATATTTACAGTCTGTATTTCCTTCAAGTCTTCTTACAGTCTATATTTCTGCTAGGTCTATATGCAGTCTATATTTATTCAGGTATATTTAAATTCTATATTTCCTTCGTGTATATATACATTCTATATTTCATTTAGGTCTATTTACAGTCTATATTTCCTTCAGGTCTTTTTTTACAGTCTACATGTATATTTCCTTCAGGTCTATTTACAGTCCATATTTCCTTCAGGTTTTTTTTACAGTCTACATGTATATTTCCTTCAGGTCTATTTACAGTCTATATTTCCTTCAGGTCTTTTTTACAGTCTACATGTATATTTCCTTCAGGTCTATTTACAGTCCATATTTCCTTCAGATCTTTCTACAGTCTATATTTCCTTCAGATCTTTTTACAGTCTATATTTCCTTCATGTCTTTTTACAGTCTATTTTCCTACAGGTTTTTACAGTCTATATTTCCTTTATTTCTATATACAGACTATATTTCCTTCAGGTCTATATACAGTCCATATTTCCTTCAGGTCTATTTACAGTCTATATTTTCTTCAGGTCTTTTTGCAGTCTCTATTTCCTTCAGGTCTTTTTACAGTCTATATTAATTTTGTGTCCATATACAGTCTATATTTCCTTAAGTTCCATCTATAGTGTACTAGTCTATTTCATTCAGGTATATTTACAGAGTATATTGTCTTCAGGTCAATATACAGGTAACCATGACAGCATGTGTACTTCATTGACATTTTAGTAATAAATATTGATTTATTGATTTATGGAAAAAATATGGTCATTCAAAAGTCCGCAAAAATCATTAAATTTCAAAATAGATATAGCAGGGTCTTTTAAAATAAGATCGAGCGCAATCAAATGTGACATGATTGGCATACTGTAATGGTTTGTTTCAAAACATGCAGTAAGTTTAATTGCACCAACCCACTTATAAATAAGTACAAGATCTTACTCAGTGTTTAATGGCAGCAAGTAGTGAGTTACCGTTACTATCTAGGTACCAACTTTGCTACTGGTCAAGCAATCAGATTACCTCTGTAACTTATCTTCAATAGATTAACAAAGAATTTACTTCCTAGATTGCATTTTGAAGTTAATCTTTTTTAATCATTTTCTCTTGCTTGTGGTATCATGCTCTTAACTGTAGGCCCATTTACCTTACAACCAATCAACGTGTGCATTCATCGTGTTCACTAAAGGCAGATCAATAATAACTATGGTCAAATTTCACATGTATATGTACGAATCGCTCTATTCATGACCTCAATGATGTACACAAATGTAGGTAATGACCATTGCCAGTAATCCAAGGTCAGTTAGGTCACGTTTGCATGGACGTTATACCGGTGATAGAGCTTGTGAATGGCATATTTGATTGTCATATGTGATGTACCACAAGACTTGTATTGTTAAAGAAAATCCAATGATGACTCAAACATTAAAATCGCTTCATCTTTTCAGACGAAATGTGGATTTGTGTGTCTTTAAGTGTTTGCAATTAGGGTTACAGTTCAGCTCTTCTCGAGATAACATACGAATAGACATGTCAGATTTAACAGCATTTTCTGGCATTACGTGTCGCATCTACAGTGATGAAAAGGTACATGGATAATGCATATCGGATTAGCTGTTTGGGAGAAGAAATTTCGTTCGTGCCATTTAGGGTTAGGGTTAGGGTTTACTGGAGATAAAGTACGAACAGAAAATACAGTCTTGACAGGATTTTCTCTGCATTATTCACCTCATGTAAACCGATAAACAGGTACCTCGCTCATGAAACTCGGTCTAGCCGTCGGGGCGAAAAGTGGATGTTTGTCTTTTAGGTTTAGGGTTCGCGATTGGGTTGGCTTCTGTGTAAATGACGCAAGGATGGATATTATAGTTCTTATAAGGGTTTGATTGTTTCGGTTCGAAAACATTGGTTCGATCCCCCACCCCACTTACAACATCCGCCCATGGTCTGTGGCATCGAATGTCTTTATTTGTATCGAATTATACTAGTTTCGTTTTTTGTGATCATTGATAAAGTATAAAATCACCCTCCAAAACTTTATAATTCACAATCAATACCGACATTTAAGTATAATTCGGATTAAAATGTTAATGAGGCATTTAGTGCATTGACGTATTCCATCAAACCTTTAACTGAAATCGGCTATAGATTTTATCAATTTTTTTTTTCTAACAGAATCCTGCATAGTGGAAAGTCTTTTTCAATTCTAATGGTTTTTAAATTGAAGCATTAACATGCCGGAAATTTTAACAAATCTGCAGTCGTTGCTGTTACACCGAAAACCATCCTAATACCAAATGTTATAATCAAAGTGGTGAAGAATGTTTTTAAAAATATATTTTGTTTCGGATAATATTTATCCACTCTGTTTAAACTTTGCAGCATTGCATAAGACGTCAGCAGTTTAAACTAGATATGACGGAAAACCGTCCTTAATTAAGTATACATGTTGCGTTTGTGTGTAGATTATGCCTCAAACATATAACATCATATCCATCCCCCGGTATCATTATCCTGGCGCCAGGCATACCAGTTCTAAGACTAACCTCAAAATGATGAGCTTCAAGCAATGCAGTATATGTACTATTTGTATACGTCTTTGACTGGGTTTAAATCCGAGACATTCCGCATCCTAGGTGGACGTTCTGATTGTAACATGATAACCTGGTGTAATTTCTGGATTCACAGCAGAACACTTTTGACGAGAATATACATACACTGTTGAATAATGACGGTATAATGAGCAATTCATTATGAATACGTTCGTGCATATATAATCTAAATATTGGATTAATTGCCCACTGAAATTATACATAAATACACTGTGATCCCTTTCACGAATGCTTTTAAAACTCAACTTTTTCGACTGCAAGAACAAACATAAAGACCTCATAATGATTCCTGTCTTAGTAGTTTCAGCATGTTTTTATGTTTCCTAATTTCATGGTTTTTGTTTTGCGTTTCTTGTGTGTGGTCATATCATAATACTTTATAAAAATAAAACTCTTTATAATTCACAATCAATACCGACATTTAAGTATAATTCGGACTAAAATTGTAATGTGTCATTTAGTGCATAGACGTATTCCATCAAACATTTAACTGAAATCGCTTATAGCCTTTATCACATTTTTTTTCTAAATAATGCTGCATAGTGGAAAGTCTTTTAATTCTAATGGCTTTTAATTGAAGCATTAACAAGCCGGAGATTTTAACAAATCTGCAGTCGTTGCTGTTACGCAAAAAAGACATCCAAACGCCAAATGTTATAATAGAAGTGGTGAAGAATATTGTTTTTTTCAAATGTTTAATTTTATTTATCTACTCATTTAATGAGCAATTAATTATGAATCCGTGCGTGTGTATATAATCCAAATATTGGATTAAATGCCCATTGAAAATATACATAAATCCATAGTGATCCCTTTCACGAATGCTTTTAAAATTAACTTTTTCGACTACATGAACAAACTTAAAGACCTAATAATGTTTCGTACCTTAATGGTTTCAATCTGTTGTTATATTTTTAATTTCATGATTTTGTTTCGCGTTTTTGTGTGTGGTCATTTCATAATATATGTTGTAAAACATTAAGAGCTTCTTAAGATTAGGCGCTATACAAAGTCCATTATTATTATTATTAATATTATTAATATTATTATTATTATTATTATTAATATTATTATTATTATTATTATTATTAATATTATTATTATTAATATTATTATTATTATTAATATTATTATTATTATTATTAATATTATTATTATTATTAATATTATTATTAATACTATTATTATTATTAATATTATTATTATTAATATTATTAATATTATTATTATTAATAATATTATTATTATTATTAATATTATTATTATTAATATTATTATTATTATTAATATTATTATTATTATTATTATTATTATTATTAATATTATTATTATTATTATTATTATTATTATTATTATTATTATTATTATTATTAGTAGTAGTAGTAGTAGTAGTAGTAGTAGTAGTAGTAGTAGTAGTAGTAGTATTTTTAAATAACTTAAGAACGCACAAACGAATAATACAAATAATTTACTTTGCAGAATACAAAGACAAGAGGTGAATGATTCACGGTGATTTCACAAAAAAAGATGGATATAGGTTACTCTTTAATAAGAATGTAGAAATTTACATGTGTAATAAAATGAATTCACTCAGATACTGAAGTTATGCAAACCAAAAAGAGACAGTTATACAACTTATTTTTACAGTTCGGAAAGATAAAATGGGTTTTACAAACCCCACGGCCTCTAGATTATATGTAAGGAGATACACTACATGCTCAGCACTTTCCTTCAACTCCACGGTTGTATGAGTTCAGCTTCACAGCTGCTACTGTTAATTCATGTGGATGGCTTTGCAGCACGTGAATCTTGACCACTCTGGTACCTTTGAACGCTCGGGTCACAATGGACACTCCAGACACTCTAGATTCTGGACAGCTCTACACACTCCGGACTCTACAGACAGCTGAAAATAAATCATATACCGTGTATTATACAGGACACGGGCATTAATACGTAATAACATTATACACGGTAAGTTTTACATATTCCATTTACGATTCCATAATTACAAAATAACAAGTTCAAAAACTAACCGAACCCGGCTAGATAAGAATCATACTGTACTAAATATTTCTTAAAAATGTAGCCCTATAATGCTTATAAAAATCCCTTACTAAGTCGCAAATAGTAATGGAAATATGTGCATTATACTGAATAAACCAAAGCTACATAGCAAATAAAGACAAATAGACGTGGCAGTACAATAGTTGTATCCAATATACAAGAAATTACATACCTCTGCAGCTGAAGATGTGCAAGTACTTGTAGTAGTCACTGACAAGACTATCCGTAATATAAAGAGCATTAGTAAGATATTTATGCACATATCTCATCTGTGCACTAAAAGCATTCTGTTCTTCCCATCAAAAGCACTTCTTTCGTGCGGCATAGGATTGATCCAATTCATTATTTCTAAATACAACGCAATATACATTAATCACCGTTGGATATCTTTGTACACAGAAAGGAAACTTAAGTACATGTTTTTAACAAATAAATGGGTTTATATAATTCAGTGACACTAACCACTAAGGCCATCGGATCGATCTGTTTCAGTCAGTAATTATGATATTTGTATTTTTGACCTTTATATCAATCGGCATCGTTCTCATCTTGTATAACGTATTGAACTAGAAGGGATGCAATTCAAGTGCGAATTAGATTTCACAGGAATTTAAAAGAAGACCGTTTGTTCCCGTTGAAACCGCGAGTGTTGAAACTGTTTGATATTCTTCAGCGATAACACAAGTTTTATATTACCTACTGTTGTGGATATATTGTATGTCAGCTTGGTACAATTTTTATGTATGACCAAGAAGACGTCATAAAATGTGATCATGTCTAAATCCTTTGTTGATATTTTCGATCTGACATAGCAATGGTAAGAGGTCAAAATGGATGTCAAAGTTGGCACATCCCATAGCACACTGACAACATTACTACCTATTACCAACTAGACATAATAAGAAGTATTTTGGCGAAAGCACAAAGTCAATATGACCAATACTTTCTATGTTCATCGATTTCAAAAAGGCATTTGACAGAGTATGGCATGATGCGTTGTGGGCCACAATGAGTAACTAAAACATGTGTCTAAAGCTGACTTATACCATCAATCAGCAGTTAACCAAAGCTATCAGTGCAGTAATTGCTCACGGTTCTGTGGAGGCTGGTTCCAGACAACCGTCGGTGTACTTCAAGGCTGTCTCCTGTCACCCACGCGTTTCAACATCTACTTAGAGCTCATCATGAGCGAAGACCTGGATAGTCAATGTGGGGCAGTCAGCATTGGAGGGCGTAACATTACCATCATCCGCTTTCCAGACGACATTGATGGGCTTGCAGGCAGTGAATACAAGCTTGTCACCTTAGTGAAGAACCTGGATGAAACATCGTCTAAATTTAACATTGAGATAAGCGCTGAGAAGACAATAATGATGGCAAATAGTGGCAAACAAATCTTAAGCCAAGATTAAAGTCAGAGGACAGGAACTGGAAACCGTGGGCCAGTTCAAATATATTGTTTCCATAATCACCGAAGAGGGATGAACATAGGAAATTATGTCGCGAGAAGCACAAACAATGGCAACTATGTCAGAGCTAAGACCCATCTGAAGATACAATAATATCTGTCTGAAAACTAAATTGAGACTATTGAGAGCACTACTCATTTCACTTTTTTAGTATTCGTGTGACGCCTGGACTCTGACAGCAGATTTACAACGAACAGTCCAGGCACTTGAAACGAGATGCTACAGAATCATCTTTGGCATCTCTTATATGGATCACATCACAAATGAAGAAGTAAGCAACACCATCAGGCGCAAAGTATTCCAATATGAAGATCTCCTTCCACCGTCAAAAAGCGAAATCTGAAATAGTATGGTCATGTCACTAAAGCGAAGAGTCTATCCACAACAGTACTACATGGCAGCGTAAAGGACAGCGGAAGGAGAGGTAGACAGATACAAATGTGGACTGTTAATATCACATAATGGATCAGGTAAAGGTTTGCGGAGACATAGGAATGGGCACATGATCGAGACAGGTGGAGCAAACTATTCAGATGTTCAGCAGCACAGTGCCTCGACGACCACACTGGGTCAAGCGACTGGTGATTTATTAATCTCCCAATCGCAATTCCCCCCAATATATCCTTGAAATGGCATATGTATACTATTTCTGAAAGTGGAGTCCAAGTGAAAACTATATGCGGGTGTCATAGACTATAAATATCGATTGGATTACGTAGGACAACAAATAAATGCCTATATCGAAAGCAAGAAACATGCACATCACATGAACAAACTCGCCCCTAACAGAAAACTGACAAAACCGCCACTAGGTAACAAAAGACATGTCAAAGATAACATCATAATTCAATATTAATTTTGATTATGGTATGTGTGTTGGGAAGGTTACAATTTAGCTTTTATTTTATCTGCTCTGCATTATTCTTGCTATGTATTTAATTACACCATTAACTTTGAGCGCGTTGAAATAGGTTATCTTGTTTACTTTCTTTATTACATTAATTATCAAAGACGCAACTTTGCATAACACATTATGCCTTAATTTTATTTTAGATACTTTGGAACTTGTTATACCATTACCCTCATGTAAAATGATACATTTGCAGGCATAATATTATTTTCGTATTAAGGTTTATGTTGCAAAATGCATATCTGTTGCTTGATTTTACCATGCATTACCGAACCCAATCTTTAATTTCGTTAACTATTACATAACTCGTCACGTCGCCTGTCTCTATTCAAGTGCAAAAATCCTGCATGGGTCTTTGATCTAGACGCTAGCGGTATATATTGTTATGATGAGGTCTAATTCTAAACCTTGTACGGATCAAATTATTTTTCCCATATCATTGATATTTATATTTTGTATTACGTGTCG
The DNA here is from genome assembly GCA_030141615.1 of Unio pictorum. Taxonomy (NCBI): domain Eukaryota; kingdom Metazoa; phylum Mollusca; class Bivalvia; order Unionida; family Unionidae; genus Unio; species Unio pictorum. The sequence goes on along the minus strand of JARLTB010000001.1, from coordinate 277,924 downwards.
TTAATAGATACAGATCTTTTACATTCAAATATGAAAATTAAATTTTAAATTGTTAACTCGGTTACAGCGCCCATTCAGTGCGAGCAGGAAATAATACAAATCAGCTGTTGCCATTGACAACGAATAATTAAGAGAATTCAGTTACAAATTCTTGTCACACGAGGCTGTATAGATTTTCAAAGAGTTATAAATGTCGAAGTTCAAAGCGTTGTATTGCAAACTATTATATTATTTGCATGCGACAAATGAATTGTCCGGATGGACATTTTTATGCCGTTAAATGTGTCTCTTGCTTTAAAATGAATTGCTTAGCATTTTTATTCTTTTTCAATTTCAAGTCCAGTTATTTTATATAAAGTGTTAAAATTGGCTACTAAGGCTACCGCACGCAGACGTAATGTGTCGGACACAGTACATATATTACATACATTTATCCTCGTTTCCTTCTCTTCCACATTCTTCCACTTCCTCCTTTCGTCCTGTTATTTGAAATAGTGCATACGATACACAGTTTTGCTTTGATGTTATATTCCATGCTGATTTATATTTTCTACATAAAATAGCACATTGACAGAACATTGACATAGAAGAACGAACACAATATTGTATTTTGAAATTGATTTCCCCAAACATGCTATTAAAGCCCTTCTCTATTTCACAAAGACTGGAATATGTTTATTGCGAAAATACAATTAATTATTTTGTATTGAACTGTAACTAGATATTAGAATAGTATAATATGTGAAAAATATTGTCCTTGCACCCCCACCCCGCTATATATATATATATATATATATATATATATATATATATATATATATATATATATATATATATATATATAATTGTCAAAGTTACAATTTTTATAATATAGAGTAGGCCTAGCTGATGTCTGCTTTAAAACTATTTTACATGTTGTGCACTGATTTTCTAAGACAAGGTTCCTCCTCTGGTGAATAACATGATCAAATTGATAATACCGAGAACACGTCAAAATCAGGTTATATATATATATATATATATATATATATATATATATATATATATATATATTTATATATATATATATATATATATATATATATATATATATATATATATATATATATATATATATATATATATATATATATATATGTCGGCATCCGTCCATCTTCGAGAGACGATGGTGTAGCTTCCGATTTGGGTGTCCTATCTGCACCTTCGCGTGTGGCTGAAGAGTCCGACCCTTGAGTGACAGTCTCTGTTGCACTTGCTGCAGGTGTATGCTGATGCTTGCTGAGGATGTTTTTGGTTCGCCTTCCTCCTGGATCTCTTTGCAACGAGGTTTGTGTTTCTCATCTTCTCAGCTTTCTGAGTGCCCTGTCTGACAGCAAGACGCCACGCGGAGCCGTCGTCAGCACAGCTCTTTCAATTGTTTATGTTGATGTTGGCTGTCTTCATGTCCTTTTTGCAGACATCTTTGTAGCGCAGACGTGGCCTTCCAGTCGTTCGTGCACCTTCTGCTAGCTCGCCGTACAGCAGGTCCTTGGGTATGCGGCCTGGGTCCATTCTCCTAACATGGCCTAGCCAGCGAAGGCGCCTCTCGCTGAGAATGGAGAACATGGTGTTCATGCCCGTGTATTTCAGAACCTCTGTGTTAGGAACTTTGTCCTGCCACTGGATACGCAGAATGCGCCGCAAGCATCTCAGGTGGAAGCTGTTGAGTTTGCTCACGTTACTCGCGTAGGTGGTCCATGCCTCGCTGCTGTAAAAAAGGAGTGTGCTGAGCACGCATGCCTGGTAGACGCGCAGTTTGGTCTTCTCGGTGAGGTTGTGATTGTCCCAGACCCTCTGGTTCAGTCTCGCCATAACTGCTGATGCCTTGGCAATCCGGCCATTTACATCAGTATCAACGGAGAGCGAGTTGGAGATGGTGGACCCAAGGTATGTGTAGTCCTCAACAACTTCCAGGTTGTACCCATCAATGGCGATGGTGGGAGAGGAGTCTGCGTCCTGCACCATTACATTCGTCTTCTTCAGACTGATGGTCAGTAAGAACTCCTTGCAGGACTGGGAGAGGCGGCATACTAGCTGCTGCAGTCCATCTTCTGTGTGTGATGTCAAGGGTGCATCGTCGGCGAAGAGCAATTCACGGATGAGAACCTTTGTAACTTTAGTCTTTGCAGGGAGACGGGCGATGTTAAACAGCTTTCCGTCAGTCCTGGTGTGTATATACACACCCTCGCTGCAGTCCTTGAAGGCGTACTGGAGGAGAATGGAAAAGAAGATGGCAAAGAGAGTTGGCGCAAGGACACAGCCTTGCTTCACTCCGCTGCTGACTGGGAAGGCCTCTGATGGTGCGCCGTTGAAGCACACTGCGCTGTGTATGTTCTCGTGGAAGGATGTTATAATATATATATATATATATATATATATATATATATATATATATATATATATATATATATATATATATATATATATATATATATATCTTTGATACCATTGTGACTGAAAAACAAAATTGTTATTGTTACACATAAAATCAGGTAGAAATGTTATGCCCTCATCTTGGCATTTTTGTGAATTATTAATTAATTAACATACAGTACCTAATGAACTCTTCATTGAATCTTGGGTATTGTGCAAGAACTTTATAAAACAGTTGCAAGTTAATTTGCCATATTTGATGACTACACTTAAAAGAAACAAATAAGAGGGATCGAACAAAATATAATCTTGGGCAAAGCAGTGATTTCGGTAAACTATTGTGAATATGATGTTTATACACTTTGATATGTAAGAACCGTTCCATCGCCAAAGATATTGAAATTGCTTCTGGGCAAAATGTTACACCTCTAATACGTTGTGTCATGTTTTAATGTTTCATTCATATGGCTTGCATGATCAACTGCAATTGATGGCACAAACATTGTCATTATAAAATAAAATAGATTTAATACACGTCTTCGATGAATCAATGAACAGTCTTCACTCATCTGGATCATAAACTATACTGCGGACTGCCATCACAAAATCGATGATGTTGCAGGCTACAAGATCACCTTCCACGAAGACGGAAGATGGAAACGTGAACACCACCGGCCAGCACATTCCATTGCTGCATCTGAAACTCAGCGGCTCTATCTTACTTTTGGATAGTTCCAAGACCTCAAGATGGTCTTTCAGTTCAACTTGTGGCATGAGATGTGTTTCAGAGGATGAGGATGGGAGAAAATTAAGGTCATGTTATATTGCTAGTTCACGACTACATGTTTCATCCACTTACACTTCCATGTCGGACTCAAGTGAGAATGATTCGGGTGCATCACGAACCGGCAGTCTATCTCCGTTGGGTAATGGGCGGAGAGCTGATTGAATTTTGTTTCGGATAATGCACAGTCCACCTTTTCTTCTTTCACACAACTGCAGGCAACATGCAAAACTTAAAGTTGCTGACGTTATCTGCCTGCTATCTCCAAATCATTGACACTGCAAAAGTCATATATCGACTTTGCCTGTTCAACACTTGGTGAAAATATGTTGCACACGCGTCACAGCAGATGTGTGTGGCGCACTTCTTGTCCTGGTCTCCATCTGTGCAGCCAAACTAAAGGTGGTATTCTGTCTTAACCATAGTAGTTATACTTCTCTGTCTTAACCATAGTGGTTATACTTCTCTGTCTTAACCATAGTAGTTATACGTCTCTGTCTTAACCATAGTAGTTATACGTCTCTGTCTTAACCATAGTAGTTATACTTCTCTGTCTTAACCATAGTAGTTATACTTCTCTGTCTTAACCATAGTAGTTATACGTCTCTGTCTTAACCATAGTAGTTATACTTCTCTGTCTTAACCATAGTAGTTATACTTCTCTGTCTTAACCATAGTAGTTATACGTCTCTGTCTTAACCATAGTAGTTATAAGTCTCTGTCTTAACCATAGTAGTTATACGTCTCTGTCTTAACCATAGTAGTTATACTTCTCTGTCTTAACCATAGTAGTTATACTTCTCTGTCTTAACCATAGTAGTTATACGTCTCTGTCTTAACCATAGTAGTTATACGTCTCTGTCTTAACCATAGTAGTTATACTTCTCTTATGTGATTAAAACCATGTCATATATGTCTTTAAAAATCCAGTCAATAAGTAATTGAGTCATTTCTGGATAACACTGAGATCTCTTACTTTTATAACTCACAAATCCTAAGCCATTCGCAACTTAGAATTCGTATATTCTGATCCTTTATCATGTCTTTAGAACTAGAGTTTATCAACAATTGTAAGCCTAATTAGTCAAGTGTGACGTCGTTTATTTTGGAAGCATTTTAGCTGAAGAACATACTATAATATTACTACAATAAAAACATACTATAATATTACTACAATAAAAACTGCTAATACAAATATTAATACCCTTGCTAATATTGCTACAACTATTCAACTGTTACCATTACAACTGCTACCACTACTAATTGTGTTACTGCTAATACTGCTACTGCTACTAGTAATACTACTAATGCTATAGCAATGGTTTCTAAAGCATGTAATAATCATGTTTCCGACAGTAAATTGGATATTATTGCAGTTATGTATGCGTTTCATGATATGCTTAAGTTTTCCATATTTAAGAAACTTTATGGAATGTAGGCTAAATTATATGTTTTTCAATTTATGTTTCTGTTTAACAATTAGACTTTTTTTAAATAAAGTTCACCAATAGCAGTTCAAGAAAAGACCAAGAAACGAACTGCATTTGTAAACAATCAGATGATATATACAGAAAGAAAATGATCGACACTGTATTAAAATAACTTTTATTGAACCTATACCTTTTACACGGTAAATGTCATTAACGCACACAAAAAAAGCCAGTATAGCCAAACGTATGAAGGTACAGCATATGGACGTTAATGAACATATTTAAGAAAACAGTCATATTTAGCTAAGTGAGTATTAAGGGACGGCAAGCTAAACTGTAATCACAACCTTCTTGTTAAATCTACGACTATCATGTTAAATCTCGCACTTAATTAAGGAGATGTTTGTGAAGATTATGGCTCTCATTAAAGTATGCTGACATTTAATGGCAATCACATTGAACGAGAATCGTATGCATTGTATATGACAGATTAGAGATTGAGGACTTTGAAGGACGATCGTTTTATTGTTTGCGGAAATTTAGATCAGCGGACATTTAAGAGGAACTTTTATAACGTTCTAGACACTTAAGACTGCTGTCCCTAAAGATGTACGGTCACAATGGACGTACGTGAAATACAAAATAATCACGTTGTTTGCATGATTTACATTACTTATATAATAAGTAATTTAGCATGGTACGAAAACACTAATACATGCTATGTTGTGCGCAAACGTCTGACATTCGTTAGTCATGATCTGTAAAGACATATATATATATATATATATATATATATATATATATATATATATGTGTGTGTGTGTGTGTGTGTGTGTGTGTGTGTGTGTGTGTGTGTTTGTGTGTGTGTCCTATAGTCGATCTCAACAATACATCGTGATTCAAACATAGCATTATTCATGTACTCTAGACATTTGCTTATGTAAGATCAATTGAAATATGTTTCTCACAAAAATAGTTGTATAGTTGTATTCCTACTGCAAAACACACATATAAATATAACAAGTAAGATAAATGTCTGTCTGTCTGTCTGTCTGTCTGTCTGTCTGTCTGTCTCTCTCTCTCTCTCTCTCTCTCTCTCTCTCTCTCTCTCTCTCTGCTTCAAACGCTTCTCTGACTGTTGTATGGTCATCTTTTCACTTATAACTTTTCATGCTTAGGTTAGTCAAAGTTTTAAAGCTGAAGACAGAAATACATCATACGATAAGAGGATTTTGGGATAAATGAGAATGGATATGTTTTCATTTAGGATCGTTTGCCCCTAGCTGAGATTAAGTTATAATTCTCACGTGAAAATACTACATATTCTATATGGATTTTGGAGGAATGATGAAGATTAGGAACCGTTGCTTGCTTAAGAGTTAAAATATGGATGATGTTTGCAAACGTACTAATCTTTTGTTGACAATGTGATTTGAATGGACTTTATTGGAGTTTCACTGAATCGGACAAGAAGTAGGCTATCTATTGCTGAGGCTCAAGGTTACACGTTAGTAGCAGATCCAAGCTAACCAGATGGTAGGATTTAATCCTTCGTTGCGTATTTGGAATGTTAACTACTGATCCACCGCTGATCCTGTTTTCTTCAGTCGCCTTTTACGCTAGCCAGAAGAGCGCATACTTTTGTTCCACCTGAAATAATATAATTACATCAAAGTGAGTTCATATCAGTGTAAATTACGTATTGATATTTAACTAGAGACGCTTGTATGATGTAACAGTTGCCTAACTGGTTAACAGACATCTCATAAACAGCCGGTATGACAGGAAATCAATTTTGTCTGCATTTATATTATTTTATATCGTGCATCTGTTTTGCTGTGGAATTTTCAGCATGCAATTTATGAAGATGAATAACTTTAGGTTTTAGCATTCGACGTAAATGAAACAAGCGATCAAAGCGGGGAGCCCTCATTCATAAACCTCGCAATTCATGTCCAATAATTATATGAGATCACATACACTACAAATCAGATGAAATGTATGTATGTCTGTATGTATGTCTGTATGCATGTATGTATGTATGTATGTATGTATGTATGTATGTATGTATGTATGTATGTATGTATGTATGTATGTATGTGTGTGTGTGTGTGTGTGTGTGTGTGTGTGTGTGTGTGTGTGTGTGTGTGTGTGTGTGTACGTATGCATGCATGCATGCATGCATGCATGCATGTATGTATATATGTATGTATGTATGGATGTATGTATGTAATGGATGTATGTTTGTAATGGATGTATGTAATGGATGTATGTAATGGATGTATGTATGTAATGAATGTATGTAATGTATGTATGTATGGATGTATGTATGTAATGGATGTATGTTTGTAATGGATGTATGTATGTAATGGATGTATGTAATGGATGTATGTATGTAATGGATGCATGTAATGGATGGATGTATGTAATGGATGTATGTATGTAATGGATGTATGTATGTAATGGATGTATGTATGTAATGGATGTATGTAATGGATGTATGTATGTAATGGATGTATGTAATGGATGTATGTATATAATGGATGTATGTATGGAATGGATGTATGTAATGGATGTATGTATGTAATGTATGTATGTAATGGATGTATGTATGTAATGGATGTATGTAATGGATGTATGTAATGGATGTATGTATGTAATGGATGTATGTATTATGAATTGATTTTTAGTAAAATTAATAAGATTACTATTTTCTTTAAATTGTATTATTAAAGCAATGTTTTATGCATTTATAGCAAAACGTTGGCAACTTAAATCATTAGCTATACGAATGTACATTATTGTGTGGAAATAGGTTATAAAGCAAAAATCAGTCAGCTTCTAAGTCTTATCAGTGAAACATATATTCCGTAAAACCAGGCATTGGCAAAAAGTCTAATTCGGTTGATAAAAAAATAGAACAAGCTTCCGTGCTGACGTAAACACAGAATGGTTCTTAACTAATGATGGACAGTCGTTTCTACAAAATGGTTCTTATCTAAAGATTGACAGACATTACAGCTGGCTTAATATTTTAACTTGTTCCTGGTTTAGAAAATTTAAGGAATTATCATATTTGGATCTAACTAGTGCCAAACGAACTACAAATCTGAGTTGTACCTTATGTCAGATGACGTCAAATTAAGCCGGTTTGGACCAGAAGAAACTGATTTTTACTTGATGAGAATAAACATCTATTTCCAACGGTACGTTAACCTGACACAGGATGCATATAAAAGACCACGCATTTAAGGGTCAGGTCAGTTCCATACCGACAAAGAAAATAGATGTTTTGTCTTCTCATTACAGGTAAAATAATTGTATATGTTATAACTTATTTTAGGAATAAGTATTTTTAATGATTGAGATTTTAATGGTAAAATTGTTTTGTGTGCAACATTGCTACTGAATTCTTTTATTGATAATATATTGTAACGGAATGTTTAAATGTTCTAAATAATTTATATTTAATTATATTTATGTACTTTTTATTGTAAGGTTGAGATTGCTACCAACTTCATGTTTAGATTTAATGATTGAAAGAAAGTATTCTTTAAGTAAGAAAGAATATTATCTAGCAATATATTCTAAATCAATATTCTATTTTAAAATAAGTAAAATGAATTTCTTTAAATTAATTGTTACATTAACTATAGTAATTATATCTTACACTTTTGGTTATCTTGAAATTGATTGAGAATTAACTATTTTATAATATTCTAAAATGCAGAAGTTATACGAATAAATGAAGTTGGAAAGCTTGAAAAAGGAAAATATAATATGTATTGCATGAACTTTTATTATAAAGTTTTTAGATGTGTTTCTAGAATGTAGTCAATATATTTGTGTTGTTTAATTAAATAAAAAGTCAGTTCCGTACCGACAAAGAAAATAGATGTTTTGTCTTCTCATCACAGATATAGCTGATGTAGTGCAGCTGGTTTATCATCGCGGCGACGGCTATCATTTCAGATATAGCTGGTAGCTGGCGAATATCATTCAGTGTAACTGTCTTATCATCGTGGCAGCACGCTTTTAAGAGAGCCTTCTCTCTTTCTCGCTCTCTCTCTCAAAGATGTAGCCGTACAACAACCTTTATTTCATAACATATGTAATGGATGTATGTATGTAATGGATGTATGTATGTGTAATAAATTTGGACGTACTAGCCCGAAATAGTTAGCCAGTTAGTAGGAGCAAACATCACAGAGAGGAGTGTTAGTGAGTTTGAACCATGCTGGGTTCGTTAGTAGTGATTTTAGGCACAAGCCGAATGACTGTCCGTTTTTGTAACATAGTCCATATTAAAATTCAGCGGTGTATACAAGTATTGTGATTGAAAAAGCAGCATTTATGGTTGGAAATCAGTAAATTATAGAATGGAATCAATAAGTTGGAACTTGGTAGGTACCGTTTATGTGGCCATAGTGGAAAATGGGCGTATGTATATGAGCGTGATACGCCGGAAATTCTGTGGATTGACTAGCCTAGGGTCGCGCAGTTAAATATTTCCCAGTTAGTAAGGGAATACTGGTGTAATTTCTATGGCATGACAAGCTATCGGTACGGAAAACGGATGATAATGAATAAAAACCATGCAAAGGTGCAGTTAATGGACGTTTGGGCAAGTTGTCTCCTCTGGGTCGCCAATTGATTAGAGCAAAGATTATTAGTTATAGCAGACACGTCTTTCTTTCCATTTTACAACTCAAGTTGTATGGAAGTCTTTGGAAATTTGGGGAAAACTTATGACTTCCAGCATGACTCGCGCCAGGGTTTTGACACCGCTCGGTCAAGTGAATACCCTTGTGCGTGTAACATATGTAATGGATGTATGTATGTACGCATGCATGTCAGCAACACATTTAAACGTAAGATATACCTGTGAAATGACTGTAAATTCTGTAAATCCTAGGTTTCTGATTCAAATACTTTAAAATATTCACAAGTGTTACATACAGTTCCGCAAACATAATTTCTAGTTTATTTTTCGTAATAATGGCTTTTATTCAGTATTTGCTTGTTCAGATGCTCCAATGTTCCTTTGGGATTTTGTTTGATTTTACATTTTCAGTGACTATATACATTGTGCTATGTGTTCTTAGACATTTTGTTACACATCGATTTTTGACCTTTGATCTGATTGCTTTCTTGGAACAAATATGGTATTCCTATTGCTTCTGACTGTCTGACACGTGACTATTAGCTGCCCTTTATCCCTCAGTTGGGAGTTATGTTTCTATCTCGCTTGACATTTCCGTACGGATAACAGATTTAAGGATTGTAAAACTTTCCTAATTATTGTTGGATTACATGCATTGCAATCGAGCATTTCTAACTCTCTGTTTAAAAGCCTCTCTTGGACATGTGACGTTCCGCTGGCATGTGAATGTAATCCCCTTTGTCAAACTTTTCAGCCTCTAATCTTAAGTGATCTATTCATAAACAGATCGGAAATATTTATCTTTATCCCTAATGTCAAAAATGAATTATTATATTCCTGAACATATGTGTAGGCAAGTAGAGATTTGTGGAGAAGGACCAATTACATTTCATAAATCAGAGACATAATATTGCCAGAAAAACGTTTAGCTTTTTTAGAGAGAAATGAGTGATTTATTATTTGTATTATGTTTTATGTTAGTAGGTGTCGTGGAGAGCGATGAATCGTTGTCATCAACAGCAGCAATATCATCACCGTCAACAGCATGGAAATTAGAGTATTGTGAAAATCAATAATGATTGAAATTATGGTAAAGATCTAATTATCAATTATCAGCATTTTATGTATTTGATTTAAATTGATCATAATAAATAAGAACAATAAGCATTATTTTGAGTCACATAGCAAATAGATATGTATATACGTTCCTGTACGTTACATAACAGCGAGGTGATATACATTTTCTTATAAGATATATTGACAATAGTCTCTTTCCTTTAAGTCACATATCAGGTTGGTGATATGCACTTTCCTTGTAATATATCAGCTCGGTGATATGCACTGTCTTTTAACATATTAGCTTGGTGATATGCACTGTCTTGTAACGTATTAGCTTGGTGATATGCACTGTCTTGTAACGTATTAGCATGGTGATATGCACTGTCTTGTAACGTATTAGCTTGGTGATATGCACTGGCTTGTAACGTATTAGCTTGGTGATATGCACTGTCTTGTAACGTATTAGCTTGGTTATATGCACTGTCTTGTAACGTATTAGCTTGGTGATAATGCACTGGCTTGTAACGTATTAGCTTGGTGATATGCACTGTCTTGTAACGTATTAGCTTGGTGATATGCACTGTCTTGTAACATATTAGCTTGGTGATATGCACTGTCTTGTAACATATCAGCTAGGTGATACTCGTTGGTGTAAGTTTTTTATCAGCTAGGTGATATGCACTTTTGTGTATGTTACTTATCATCTAGGTGATATACATGTTCCTGTAAGTTTCACATCAGCTAGGTAGACACACTTCATGTACATCTGATATCAAGTAGTTGATTTACGTTTTCATGTACGTTACAGATCAGGTAAATGCCATATTCATGTAGGCTATATATTACTTGCTGATATAGACTTTCTTGTAAAATATAAAATCTCTCTAACAAAGCTAAACGTTTTGCTGTGAATATTATGTCTCGGATTTATGAACATTGTTAAACTGCTCCTCTTTACATGACAGTGATATTTTAAAATTATAGGAATGCACCTTCATTAATATATGAATAATATTTGAAATATGTCTTAGTCCCTCGCTGATATCATAGTCTGGGGTTTTACATTATATGTTGTTAGGTGATTAGCATGTTACATGTGTAGGCTTAGATTAAATCACATAGAGTCTGCAATATATATAAATGAAATGAAATGAAAGAAAACACGTGTAAGAATGCACATAAGTACTGAATAAAACCGATGGGTATGTTAAGTTGTCTGACGATGTCTCTAATTCCTTGACTTTGCAAAGTGAATAATGAATACAGATTGTACAGTCCGCTTTACACAAAAATTCTCGGATTCAGATATCTGGAATTTTTTGGCATCTGCACTTCCGTTAAATATCTTCCACGTGGATATTTGTTAAAGACAGAACGCGTTTACCTAGGCGTATGTCGATACTATGCCAGAAATGCTAAAGGATTCCTATTCATTATTATAAATATTCATGAGAGAGAGAGAGAGAGAGAGACAGAGAGAGACAGAGACAGACAGACAGACAGACAGTGACAGAGACAGAGATATTATTTTATTCCTTCATTCTCAACAGATTTTAAGATAAAAAAACATGCAATTTAATTGATGCAAACGCTAAAAAATAGATCATTACTATTGATGTTCTATGAATTATTTATACTTCAACCTGTTAAATAATTTAGTGCGACCACTATCTATTAAATATACTTTCAAATATTCCTTTATATACATATATGTGTATGTTTGTGACTGTGTGTGTGTTTGTCTATTGTGCAAATAATATCAAAAGTCATCTAGTTTGAGTTTATCAACTGAGAAAATATATTCTGTTAAATCATGTAATATCCATCGGAATATTGTAGCTGTATTTCATACGAAACGCGCTAACATGGTTGACAACATTGTGAATTAAATTGAGATTTCCACTGTTGGAAGTCATTGGGTCATTGATGTACACTACGTTTCCTAGCCAAAGACAACAGATAGCCATAATGGTCACAAAACCATCCATCTAATTTGTCATCGTTTCGAGACGAGTGACGATCAAAAAAAGTCACTAAATGTTCTAAAGAATATCCATAACTGCGATGATGCAGAAAATAGACACAATGTTGTCCACACACCATATAATCTGTGCCTTGCAAATTCACATTATTGAATCGTGTCGTCTATGCATTTCTTCTCATCAAGTCAATGATATCGTCTTCCAATGGAGGCAATCCATACGAATCAAAATATTCCACACATCCCTCTTGAGGAAAGTAGACAGCTACAAAGTGAGTTCCTGGAAGATGACTGTCGTCTGTGTTGATGGCATAAGCTTGATTCTCTTGAGGTTTGCGATGAGGTAGTTCATCTTTAGCACAAACGATAGGATTCCAAGAAGCAGTGTACGAACTACGTTCAAAATATAATAAAGTTCCCACGTATCCATTTTTTTGTGGTCTTGGTTTTTCTTCTTCACAGGTGATGATAAGTCATCAATGTAACAGAATTGTTACCGAGAGGATGGTGGATTAAATGAATAACACAAACACAATATGTGAAAGAAAATATAAATTTATGAAATAAATTATTAATGAAAAATAATGATGTATCAACACAATAACTCATGCGTTCAACCCACAATTACACTCACAACCATTCACAATACATGAATAAATTAAATATTAATACAAAATAAAACACAGATACAAAGGAATCTCTTGGACTATACACAGATCCAAAGAACCTTTACAAAAATTAAATTAACGCAAGTATAAATTACGATAATTAACACAAACAACAAACTATACTATCGCACGTATGGATTGCGACAACTAGCACGAACATATACATGTATTTAATCAAGTTGCTAGCTTTTATTGAGAATCATGCAATGCCTTGAAATACTATTGTGATTTGAAGTAACCATGTAAATACAACACTGTATTCAATTGTACTACAATTGCAACACACACATGTGTCTCGACCCTGTATAACCATACGATTCACCAACAGTTGAATCGCCGCCCAGTTTCCCCGAAAACCTAGGGTTGACTCAATACTTTTATCGGTCACTTGCCCTTCACGGATCCACCACAGTTATACGTACAGACAGCATACTACATTTACTAGAACTAACGTTCCTCAATACCCTAGATGTCGCCCCGGATGTTTACAACTCTAGACAGCTCCGACACTCGGACTTCTAGATTTCCGGATATTTACACGTCACGACAGATGTAGACGGACAGACAATCTGACAGACAGACAGTCAGATACTTCAATTCGATTGCACAATAAATCAGCAGCAACTTCAGCTACGATATCAGAGATGTTATCAGCCGACGTTATCAGAGATATTCTCCGATGCGTTATCAGACGTTATCAGATGCGTTATCAGACGTTATCAGATGCGTTATCAGAGATGCTATCAGAGATGCTATCAGATGTTACCATCAGATGCGTTATCAGAGATGCTATCAGAGATTATCAGATGTTATCAGAGATTATCAGATGTTACCATCAGGTGCGCCATCAGATGCGTTATCAGAGCTTATCAGATGTTATGAGATGCGCTATCAGAGATGCTATCAGATGCGTTATCAGAGACGCCATCAGACGCCATCAGAGATGCCATCAGATGCGCCATTAGATGCGTCATAAGATGCGCCATCAGCTACAATAAAGAAACCAGACTAATAATAGTTGTCTCAAAAAAATAATCTAAACCTTAGATTACGCTATTGCATTTAAAGTCTAATAATGACTAGTAATTCCAAATATTCCACGTTTAAAATCTGCATTGCAATAAAGGCATCATTATATGAAATGATAAACTGAATAAAATTCACAATAAATGGTGAGATTAGTTTGTAAATCAAGAAGAAAATAAATTAAGTTTTCGCCTAATTCTGTGACAATCAATTCAATCCAGACTTTTTGCTTGAAAAGGTCTGTCAAATAACTGTTTGTTTGCTTCGTCTCCTTACTCTGTGCCAAGAGAGCTTCGATGTGATCAATCTCTTGAGAAAACAATGGAGGAGAGGAATGATCACGTAAGTTTTGATACCACTGATCTAAAACGGATTCTTCTGAGATGAGACTCCAAGCTTCGTTCAGATAATCGTCCAATTTTTCTTCTTGATTCATCATCATACATTTATCGTGCTGAATGTGACTGGGATGATCGTTTTGACATCCTCCAAGTCACTGGCAAAATATGTGACTAACTGTTGTTCCTGTTCTGGCCATCGTGACTAAATTATCACTACATTTTTGTCTTGGGGGTTTGCTTTCTCTGTAACCTCCAATTTCATTTCCATCTATTCTCCACTATTCAAAGAGGGACAAGGGTCTTCCATAGTTTCTAATAGTCTAAAATGACTTCTCTCAAACTGTTGATTTCTATGGTATTATCGAATTCAGCATACAGAATGACATTCACCGTTTCGGAAAGAGACTCTGCAAACTGAAGTTACACACGCAGTTGCCCAGATTTATAGGGTGGAAATGTCCCTCGTCGTTGCCATGGTCTGGAGTGAAATCAAAAGCCCACAAAGTATTATGCAAATGGTCGTAGGAAATTCCGCGACTGGTGATGATTCTTAACTGTCCTGTGGCGTCGTACAGCGACAAGTACGACCTCAAGTAATTCTTCTGGGCAAAGTCGGGTTCGAAGGGTCCGGAACACAAAGTTTTGCCATCGTGACTGATTTCGATTTTGGATACTTTGCAATGCTTAAACTAGAAAGGAGTATCATTTTGAGCACCGTTCAGGGCTGCATTGTTAACGATAACAATGAATAAACGATTGGGCAACTGTCCTTGGAACAGATGATCTTCGATCTTAGATCGGAGTCCAGTGGCAATGGTGACAGTGTTTACTTCCACGCGTCGTATCGGATTCTTGGCTGTCGTTCTGCTCAAAGTGTGACTCATTTCATTTCCCACTTTAGGTAAAAACTTCCACACGACGCACGTATAACCTGACTTCTTGGATAATGGTTTTGTATTCGTTGGCATGAGCCATCAACTGGAAAGCAGTACTGATACGATTCAGTCTCAAGCGAATATCCGAACCGTTCAGAAAATACTTCTCTTGAAACCACATGTCCAAATGCAGATCAGATCAAACAGTTCTAAACTACGTCCTTGCAGAATTTTCTTTCGACCGTCGTTAAAACCCACATTATGTGGATCGTCATCTTCTGTCAATTCTGTGTCGTTAAACATATCCTCGTCTGCTGTGTCAGGTTTCTATACCACGCAAGCATCTAGATGAGTGTTCTTGGCTTCATTTCCGTACGTTAAGAGATTTTCGAGGTACGCTAGGAACGGGTAAGTATCCATGCTACTGCGAATCAGGTTGTTATTCATGTACAAATCCACATCGCTGACCAAGGAATGCATGAAATTGTTGACGGGAGCTACTCGAGCATCGGCTCCCGGAACGGAGTTGTCCGTTTTGATCACTTTACTTTCAAATACAAGTAACTGCTGCAAAGATCGATGTAATCTTCGGGTTGCCCTTTGATTTCAAACTCGATTGGAGCTGAATCCGCCAAAGAGGAGACAGAATGAAATTCAACCCGTTGGGCTTCTTGCAGGGTCATCATAGTGGGTGGCATGGTAAATAGATCCAGTTCAGACTTGGAACAGGCACAAGATTCTTGGTGCATCATTTGTTTCAGTCTCTATGATATTTTTTTAATAATCAAAAATGTCTAAGTCTCGAACGGTTCTTTTTTTCTTAGTCTTTCTAACTTTAGAGGTATGGAGACTTTTGGAAGGGTGTCTTCGTCGTTGCTTTCTGCCTTGTCTTTGCTGTGTCCTCAGAGAAGCAGGTATGCTAGACTTGGTACCGTTCAGGGCATTTATAGGATTTTCTCGTTGGCCCAAAATCTCTTTACCCGTTTGAAGCAAGACATTTTTGCCTATTCCCAAGAAAGATTCTTTGTGGTTTTGTCTGTCAATGAGAACATTTTGAAGAAATTCTTTGCCGTGAGTCAATGCGGCATCTTTTAAGGTGTGCAATCCTCGTATCACCATCGGTTTCAAAACAGGGATCACTAAACGATAGGCCGATTTAAACATATCTCCTAAACCATGTCATCGGTGTCGAGCGACTATTCGGTACACATGATACATAACTTTTCAGTTGTTAGAGAATCGTTTTTGAAAATGGAGTTTCACTGTGACTTTCCTTTTGGTAAATGGAATATGTTGTAGTAAATCTGCTTTTATAGTAATGTTGACACTGTCAAAATACGACTTACTGACAGGCAAATAATGACGATGTACAAATTCGCGGTGAACATGATAAATATTTTCACCTTCCTCGTCAGGGGTTGCGGCAGAATCCACTTTGAAAGGAACGACACGCAGTAACGGTACAGAGGTGTGTCCAACCACGTTGTACTCCACCTCATCGGAATACACAAAAATCAAGTTGAGTCCATGGTTCATTTCTACAGGGAATCGAAAATATTTCGCAAAATCCAAGTTTCTGGTCATAGCTGGTGTTTCTTTTTCTTGACCAACCTGAAGTCTCTACCCAAAGTATCATACAATTCAGGACAAAAGGTAATGGCCATAATTGTGTCCTCTGAAAATTTGATCATTAGGCGACGAGCCACTTTATTGTACTCAAAGGTAACACTTTTTCTGCCTTTGTCCATGGCTTTATCAAAAACAGTATTGAACATGGTAGAAGTGTAGCCACTAAATGTTGACCTCTAAAATAGTAGCCAGTAGGAATGGTTAACATATAGGTGGACCGCCTAGTTGTGGGGTCCTCTGTTTTCATAGGGTCACTGACAGTGAAGCGATCTTCTAAGTGTTGTTGCAATTGGTCGTCATAAACTTCTACTGAAGATCTGTTTTGATTTTCGACGATGTTTGTGATTTTTGTAAGGTGTATCATTTCCACTAAAGCTACTTCCCAATGAGCATCTTGATCCAAATGAATAGCTTGAGGTAATTTAGCCGTGTAAAAGAACAACGTGTTGTTAGCAAATACCTCCATGGAACTGTCAATGGGTAACGTTAAGTAAAACTGGTTAATATTGTTATTCATAATTCCAACGTTCTTCTGCCCGAGGTGTCACTCGAGATGAAAGGAGTGTCTAAAAGAGGATTGTGATTGGTGGGGTGACTGTTAGGAGAATGACTGACGTTGGACGCAAGGCTCCCAATATTGTTACTGCTGTTCCCGTTGTAAGAGTATTTCAGGAAAGGATTGGGAAGAAGATAACCGATGCAACTGCTGAGTAAAATGGTCCACAATTGTTTGTCTCCTTGTTGCAAACTCATATAAACAATGGCTGCATCGATGTCACAATACACAAAGATTTGACAGAAAAAGACGATTTGGGCTTTAGGTACACGTTCTCCACAGCACACTCACAAGGGTTGCTTTTTGTAAATCTTGCAGATTAGCACTGGGTGAAAGAGTAGTCGCTGTGGTAGCTGAAGCTGTATTGAAAGGCATTATGGTCACTTTTTTATAGTCGATGACTTGCGAAGAGTCAATCCAAGAATCAAAACAGGGAGGATATTCTTTCCAACGTACTTTGACTTCTTTGACACGAGGTTTTCCTACTTTATGGGTTCTTCGTTCGAGAATGCTTTCAATGTCGTATACGTCGTCTTCTTATTTGGTGACACGTTGTAACTCAGGCAAGTAAAACGTTCGTTTCAATACTTCTCCGTTCATGTCTTCCAATTTATAGACGGTAGAATGACGCACTCGTCCAGTAACACGAAACAATTCGGTGGTCCAGTTGGGTAAGTAACCTTTGTCGAAAGTGCGTTTGGTTTTGCCAATGTGAACCCAATCTCCAGTGGTTAACACTCCATCTTTCGTGGGGACAGCCATCGTCCGGGACGTACCAAACAGACGCTCAAAAACAGTCACTTCGTTGTCGGGTGTCACATCTTGTGGGGCACGTCCAATGCTTCTATGGTAAGATTGATTGTATGCTTGGACTAAGTGCGATAAGATGTCGATGTACTTGAGAGTGTGTTGATGCGTGAAATATTTCCACATGCGTTCTTTCAAGGTACGTTGAAAACATTCAGCGATGGTGGCTTTGGTTTCAGGATTTCCGGTGGTAAAAAAAAATGAATGTCACGTTTCTTTAATTCTCGTTGGTAAGCTTGGTTCAGAAATTCGGTGCCTTTGTCGGTTTGCCATCCAAGAGGGCGACGACTACTTTGTCTCAACACCAGTTGCAGGGCTCGTACTAACTCTCCGCTCGATTTGGAAGTCAACGGTACGACCCAGAAAAATTTAGAAAAGACGTCGATTACACAAAAACAAATATTTGTAGCCGCGATTGTAGATGTCAAAATGAGAGACATAGGCTAAATCGGCTTGCCATTGATGATCGATGCCTTCCACTTATCTCGAAAAGAGTCGCTAAAGACACCACTTCGGATCTGAATCATGCTGGCTACTTTGTTCATATTTTTAACAAACCAGTGAATATGCCTCCCCTTTGGTGACCTTTCCTTTTCTTTGGATGACTGCGTCTTTTTAGGGGAAGACGTCGATGTTTGGCTAAGCGTTTTGTAGGATGACGTGATTGTCTTTTTTTCTTTTTTGGGCAGCAGAACGCCAGTTGTTGTGGTGTGCACGATTTTGAGGAGACATCATTGGGTGTTCAGAAGTGACACAGAAAATACTGATTCACATCGTTGTCCTCAAGTAATTTTTATACAGGAATGCGACGCCACAGATTATCTTTGCGTCGTATCAACTTCATGACAGGTAACACACGTCGTGAAGGGGTTCCTAACGGACTAAATTTGGATAGTTCTTGTTGGTACAAATCCAGTAAACTCTGTAACATGCCGGATTTTTCTTGGACTTTGACTTTCGGGGCAGGTACTTTATGAGCAGCTGCCACTGCCGCTAATGAGGAAGAGGGTGTCACCAGTGGAGGAGACGTTTTGGAAGATGCAGGTTTCCAATGTTTCATCAAATTAGGAAGAACGGGTGTCAAATTGGATTTGGCTGGCATCACCAAGAACGGAAAAGTGGAAGAACCTGAGGCTACTGAAAACGCGGTTACTGGTGCTACAGGTCGTCCTGGCCGAAGTGCCTCTTTTGCGGGTGACAGCTTTTTCTGTGTTCTCGTTTTGACACCATTATTCTTTTTCTTGGGGTTTAGTTTGGCTTCTTTCGTGGGGTGATCTTTGGGAGCATTGGAATCCCATTTTAAAGGGAACGAATGATGACACGTCCTAGAGAACCGCTACCTCCAGGTTTCAAAATGATTTGCTTTCTGGTTTGATTGTCGATGCGAGGATCGACCAGTTGCGTCAAGGCTACTTTGTTTCTGTCAAAAAAGCGTTTTGTTTGATGTGGAATGTGAATGATGACTTGAAGTAATTGACGTGCTGTCACCGTAAACCATCGTAAGACCTTTTTGAGACTGGCTTCTAAGACGTGATCACGTATTTGGGGATTTGTTCGCGACTGATACCGTACAAGGCACGAATCAATTTGACGGGAAGATGAGAATGAAGGGACGTCATGTTGACGATGTATGAGACAAGGTCAAAGTGACCGAGGATTTTATAGATTTTTTAGTTGTTATTATTGTTGTGTCGACGACGAGGACGTGTACACGACAGGTCCTCCGTCTTGGCACCAGTCGTGAAACAAATGGGTACAAAATCGCAAATATTCGGGGTGGTGGGTTTTAAATCGACGAGTAAATAGGCGTGTGGAGTTTGAGGGGCATGATCGTACGCATGAGTCAGCCAAGGTGTTCCTAACTGTTTGGCTAAGACTTGCACTTGCGATTTATCTCTAGGACTTTTAAACAAGACCACGTAATGAGCAATGATACTAATGGTACGATGAGCTTTACTTTGTTGAACAAAGTTTGTGTACTGTAAATGATGCTGACATTACGATGATGCCGTTTGCGCGTAAACCACAGTTTAATTTATTCTTCGTCTTCTCCTAACATGTCGTCGAAAATGACCAAATGAGTTTGATTGGGGTCAGACACGATCCCGTCGTCTTCGCTAGGAATGCATTCCACAAACACAATGGAATCACCTTCATTTTCTTGCAAGAGGCTGTATGCCGATTGCCACTCTTTGTAACACCACACGATGGGTTAAGGTGAACGATCGATCAAATGATGTTTATGTTTGATCAAACGTTTGACAAATTCGGTTTTGCCTGAACCGCTCGGTCCGGCAATTAACATGTTAAAAGGATGACAAAGATACAAGGCCTCCCAACTAGCATGATCGAAGTGTTCGTCAATGATTTTAAATGTCGAGGAGGAAGGAGTAGAAATAGCAGAAGTCGCCATAGTAGTGTAGGGTATGACACTTTTGACACAAAAACACCTTTTTCAGGACACGGGTATTTCAATTCATGTTTAAACTGGAACAACACTTAAGACAAATATACATAAAAGCCAAATGGATAAGTACAGTAATAAAAACAAAAACATATGGAAACGATCAAAGTGGCATATAAACAAGTCTCTGTACAACATCGTTTGGGTAACCAAGGTGTCCTAGAGGTAGTGTGTAATGTTCTTATAGTCTCTACATTTGGTACAGTCACTTTGGTGTCCTCTCGGAATAGTCTTTCGGGAATGTCCATGACAGTCCTGCCTTGAAAAGAGTGATTATCCTTGATGACAGATTCTTCTTCTTCTTCTGGCACTGGCACTAACACAGGTTTCAAGGTGACTTTTTCGCTTGACGATGGATTTTACGATCACAACGCTTGAGCATAATAGGATGATTCTTTTTGTCCCAGCCTCAAAACCCCAACTTTTCTAGTCACGTACATCTGTCCAATTAGAGTGTAAATCACAAGCTACACACATATCGTCGTACACATCTTCCGCACGTAAATGTTGACGAATCTATTTTTCCTATAGAGGTCGAGACGTATCCAGATGAAAGCGTAAGGCTTTTAACAGAATGAGTCTCTCGTTGACATTTAAAGGAGTCCCCATACTGTCTTTGTATGTATTGTTCGTAAAGTGTCCACAAGGAACCGACAGGTAAACGAAATCACAGAAAGCATATCAGTAAAACACACATTAAACGTCGACCCCAATTGATGGGACACAGATCTCGTAATGAGTGTTCGTAATCCTTCACCGTTTGAATATTCTCATTGATATCCTTCCACGCAATCTGCCTTATCACAAGTGATAAAGGTTGTGGCATGGTAATCAATTTTATACTACTTTATGTCGAAGGCAATAAGTGTATATTCTGCACAGAATTATTTAAAATCTTCTCCAAAAGCGAAAGTGATTAACATGGTGTGTAATTTCGGACCACTGCCATTCAAGGTAACGGTCAAGAATGGTCAAACAGTCTTCAGATGTAAACGGTCTAAATGGGTATATGTGGGAAAAGGTACACTTGATACAGAGAAATCTGACACGTTGGTTGGCTTTTGTCACTTTCCTCTTGTGAATTTCACGACACAAAAGTTCAAGTCACCAATTGAAATTTTTCTTTAGCATGTCCCTACCAAACTTCCTTGTAGATCTTATCTTGCAATTCGTGTGGTAATCCTTCAATATTAGTTTTTATTGATGGTTTATATACTGGTCTAGGTTTGACTAGTAACCAAACTGGTTTCTTAAACGACATGGAATTGTCACTTTCAATCACTATGGTCCCACTAAAGGTAGGTAGTGTGAATTCGGAGATCATCGAGCATGTTCCAGGTAAGCGGAATCCTTCTGTTCCCACTCGTAAATTGACACACCACAACTGAAGCACTTGACTTTATCCAATTCGCCCAAGAAGAACAATCCGGCTCTGGCTAATTCTTGAGGATTTTGTCCAGGCATATATTTTGGCCATTTATCTTTGAAGGTTTGGAATCGACTTTTAAAATTACAGTATTCAGGCAAACACGTAGGGAACGAATATTCGACTCACCTAACTTCAGTTCGATGCAGGTACGGTGAAATAATTCCCAGAAGTCAAAGATAACGTGTGTCACCGCTTTCGCATCCGTCAGGTTTGACACGCACAGCATCACTTTCCATGGTAGGTTTAGGGGTAGTAGTCATTACAAAGTTCCCACGACGTCCAGCTGAATCGTGACGAAGCCGTTGTTCTAAATTTTCGAGAAGAATGTTTTTCCGTCTCTCGAATGTGATAGTAATTTTCAGGGTTTACTAAGCGTGGTGAACTTTGATTGGACGTCGATTGTCTGGGTGTGGATTCGGGTTCACTCATGTTATCTTCAAAATCACTGGCATGAATTTGAGCCAAGACTTCAGCTACTGTACGAGTCGATACATCACGTTTCTGTCTCTTATTGTCTTCTTTTTTCTCAACAAAATCATGGGATCTTTTCATCTTGCCTGCAAAACGTCAAATGACTATATTTTAAAGACCATGACCCCTATATATTCATGTCCGATCAGTGCATATAAAATGGTCAGTGTCTAACCTTCCAGTATTCATTTCACTTTCACATTGACCAGAACGATGGAAGAGCCATCACAAGTTGAACTTCTGATGAGAGCTTTGCGTGGTGTGATACGAAAGTTTTCTTCAGACAAGCCGACGGACTACTCATATTCCTTTCGAGATAAAACTCAAGATACTTGCTATATCTGTAAGAAGAAAGGACATTGGGCTGCAGAATGTCCAGATCGTGAAAAAAACCCAGGTGTTCGAAGAGACAAACGTCAAGATACCTGTTATCAATGTAAAAAGAAAGGACATTGGTCTCCATACTGTCCTAAGAAACAACAGGAGCAGGAGGAGGAGGGGTTAGGAATTTTGAACAGGAGGATGAAGAGGTACCCTTACCAAAGGAAGATGCTCGACACATTCATAAAGACAAGAAAAGAAGTCGAAACGAACGTGAGGAGGAAGAAGAAAAAGAAAAACCTGTGACAGTTAAGAAATTGAAAAAACATAAAGCGTGAACAGAAGAAGTCTATGAACTTTTAAAAGTGGTATTGTGTTATGTGATGTTTTGATATTGGATTGTAACGTTTGTACCAGAATATACCAGACAGAAAAAAGGTAAGCGTCTCTTGGTTTTGATTTTATAGAATAATAACCTACACTCACACACTCACACGTACATCATGGGTAAATAAAGGACTTTTGAGATTTTATTGAATTAGGCAATTGAAATAGTATTTCTTTTCGAAAGATTTGAGTGGCCCTGCAAATGATCGTTAGGTATTTATTTGTTTGTGACAAAACAAACAAACTCAGAAACGGGACGTAATCATCTTTAACTGTCTTAAGCCTTTGCCACCGCCAAGGCCTACTTCTGGACTGGTTCCTGTCAATGATTTGGTAGAAATCACTAAAGGTGGTATGGCAGACGTAGTCACAGATAGATTGGATTGTTTAGCTCGAGAAGGTTTTTTTTCTCTTGGGTCGTAATAAAGAAGACTGATACATTTGTTTCAGACTCCTTAACTCTGTTACAATATCTAAAAGTACCGTGGCAGATTGATTTTCACTATTCTCTTTCTATCCTTGGTCTTCTTTTTTCTCTGCTGCTGCTGCTGTTTTTTCCTGGTGTTTCCTTCTTCATTCTTCTTCTTCCCGCTGTTGAAGGAGAAAAACTTGTTCTGCTTTTTTTTGTTGTTTTAAAAATCGCTCTAATTCTTCTTTCTGTCTCTGCTTAAAATCAGCGACGTGTAAAAAAGGAGAAGGTGACGAAGGTTCCGGAACAAATTCTTGTGAAGTTAGAAAATCTACAATATCCCAGTTAAAATCAACTTCTTCTGGATGTAGATTTGTTTTGACTTTGGTAGTCACTGCTATACCATTACTTGCTGTCTTCACTACTGGTTCAACCCAATTCATCGTCTTCCTAGTTTCCGACATGATTGACTGAGCACAGACGCAGTACTTCTATATAGGGAATGTGACGTCACAGACTACTCTCTTCCGATTGGACGATTGTGACTGACTTTTGTAACGCATGCTTGGATTGGTGAATAAACTCAATCAGTTTCAATCCGCTCTTCCCCTATAAATAACCTCAGTACACGGCATTCGCTTCACCTGTTCTCATTACAAGATGTGGACCAACGTAGAATCTTCTACCCTTGTTTCATCCATACTCTTTCACCCGGACTATCCTATGTATGTCAGATCCTCATGGGCTATCACTCATATGACTGATACAGCCCTTTGGAAAAGAAGAATCTATGTGGAGAGGCAATGTTGTTTAAAGAGAGTTCTCCTCTATGGACCAGAAGTGAGGAGAAGTTTAAGAAAGAGAAGAGGATCCCTGAGATGTCATCTGTGTTAACAATATAATGTTAACATTACACTTAACGGCCCTTTTCAGTGCCACTCATATACCTCGAAAAGATATTTGCTTTGTTTGCCTCAGTATCCCTTGTCGCTAGACAGGCCCAAATAATACAGGCCCAAATAAGATTCCCCATGTTAAATTTCCCTTATCGCTAGATAGGCCCACCATGTTCAATTTCCCTTGTCACTAGATAGGCCCAAATAGTTCCCATGTTAAATTCCCCTTGTCGCTATATAAACCCACCATGTTAAATTCCCGTTGTCGCCATATTACCCCACGCCCTTTTTGACTGGATTGTCCATTGTCGCTATATCGCCCCCATATACTACTGTTGATTACAACGTAAACATTTTCGAAGAATTTACAGTATTGTGAATTAAATCCCAGATATTCGTAAACGTTTTTTAGCGATCTCAAATGTCTGAAATTCCAATTGAATTCCAGAAGTGGTCCAAATACATTCCAATACTGAATAGCGTTGATTTGCATGTAGTCTTGAATATTCTAATGTGCCAATGGCCTGGACTATAGCAATCTGTTAACTATCTTTTGATGTATAGGAATAATACTAACCCAAATGTCACTGACTGGATTCTCTATATTTCCAAATAAGAGTTTTAGCCATAAAATATTACTGACACTTTCTTATTCCAGTGAAAACTATTTTGAAGAAACAATTCAAAACAATTCCAGTGCTAAACTAAGCACAACAACAAAACTTATTCGACGTCGAATGTGAAGGCAGAGATTGTTACTTATTCAAGAAATTACATTTGCTATAAAAAGTGATGAACCAGATAATAATTACTCAGTCTCCTCTCTAAATGACTTACAGATGTCAACAAAGTTTCCAAGTAATAAACTAAAAATCCACACTCACATAGAAGTAAACATATTTACAATTATTACTGCTCGTACTATTTAATATATAAACATGTACAATAGTGGGTATGCATTTTATTGATAAGGTTTATACAATTATTACTGATCGTACTATTTAATATATAAACATGTACAATAGTGGCTATGCATTATATTGATAATGTTTATACAATTATAATTGACCGCTCAGTCTTAAAATACCATGCGAAATATCCCCTTTGGAGTGTCGTCTGTTTATGGTGTGCTGGTATCGTCTGATGTGGCTGTGCCGGCCTATGCATGAGAGACAGTCCCAACTGCAGTTGGTGCAGACACACTAGGCGGTCTGAGTTGCTAGGGCTTCTGCCACGCTCTTCTTTCTTTCATGTGTCTCAACCACGAGCTGGTCACTCCTCGCATCAGCTACTGAAATGCCCTTACCGTCAGTGTCCACGTATTGCGGGCATCGCCAGGCACTTCCCAGCAGTCGAATGAAATGTCACATGCCTTCATGTCTCTCTTGCGCACATCATTGAAACAGAGTAAGGGGAGGCCAAGTCTTCCATTTTACCAGCTGTCCATATAGGATGTCTGTTGGCAACCTCATATCCTCCATGTGTCGAATGTGTCTTATCCATCGAAAGAGGCGTTTACTCACAAGGGAGTACATGCTGAGAATACATGCACGCTGATAGATCTCGCTTTGTGGGACGCGGTCTTGACAGATGATTGTCAGGATGCGCTTTAGGCATCATATGTGCAAGGAGTTGAGCCGGAGTTCTTGCCTCATGTAAGTGCTCCAAGTCGCATATCCATATAGAAGGGTATTACGTACGTAGGCCTGGTAGACTTGGATCTTGGTGTGCTCTGTCAGCACGTTGGTTTCCCACACACTCTTTATTAGTCGTGCCATGATGTTGTTTGCATTTCAATGCCTTTTATATAGATTCATATCAAGCGAGAGTGTTGCTGATGGTTGACCCAAGGTACGTAATGTTATGACTGCTTTGAGGGTGACAGCGTCGATTTTGATCTAAGGATTAATGATGAATATTCTATGCTGACCTTTGTCAAAACCCAAACTGTTCGCAGGCATGAGCGTAGCGGTAAACCAGTCTCTGTAGGGTTTCCTAAGTATGGGTCACATGAGCAGTGTCATCTAAAAATGTATCTCCCTTCGATATTTGTAGTAAAATATTCATTTTGGAAATTGATGCGATGGTCGCTGTTCTTACACAAGTACCAACTAAAGATCAGATACGTGAAGGTAACCGATAACGTAGGCATTGATTTCATGGGTACAAGTCCTAAAATGACATTGATTGCTCTATAGATAACCGTATGTTGTGTTTATATTCTTGTCTGTAGTGTACATATAGCGTCGTTATGATTGTGTTCTTTTAGTACGTGTATCAAAGCATATTTGCCTTTGAAGCAATTTGGGGGGACTACAATTCCAATTTTATTCTCAAGCGTGGGGTGGAGGTGTCACCTTGCCCTGTCTAAGATTGCGTAATTCAATGAAACAATGAAATGGATAGAAGACACATATTTCTGTTTGATCCCGCGGCTATGAAAGGTACCATAACTCAGCTTTTGTGTTTGTGAAAAGTCGCACGTAAACACTGAAAGCTTTGTTGAAGAACAAAGGACCCTTCTATGTGTCGTAAATCTCATCACGATGACATACGACCGGCGCCATTGTCTGGTAAGTTGAAAGGAACCAGGTCGAATCGACATCCAATCGGAATTGAGAGAGGGTGTGATAATCATTTTCAATCTGATTTAACTGAGTACTTTCTAAGCTAGGAACTCATTAATTGCCAAACATCGTGCTGGAACAAGCTATAAAGCAACCCAATAGTCCGAGGAAGCCACACATAATATGGCGCCAAAACTTAGAAAACTCTAAGACAATGTTTCGTAAAGGTCAACAAGTTATTTGCTCGAATATTGCAGAATATTACGTAATGTAATTGGAATTATGTTTCTCTTTTACCTCTTGCCGTAATGTAAATATATTTGCCTTCGGTGACTTATTTATACACAGATCACGTCTATGCACTGGAAATATTCGCTTCTTCCCTTCGCTCGAACTTCGCAAGTGCGGCATAAGATAAACATAACTGTTTCGAAATTATATGTGTGTGTGTGTGTGTTTGTGTGTGTAAACGTAGTAGACAAAAAGAAAACAATAGTACAATTATATAATTAAATAAAGGATTTATTAAATTCCGCGAAAAGGTTTTACATACTCAGCACATATTTTAAGCAGAATGTCTATCATACACATAAAAACAATATCGTAAACTAGGTCACATGCATCGTCAGTCCTGGAATTCGTCGGAAAATACGTTTCACTCACAATTAAGGCATCCAACTCTTTTTACGTATTTGACAGCTCGATAGTTCACAACTTAATTCGTAAGGGGTCTTTCATCTGCACAATTATGACCTATACAAGATGGCCAGCATGACACTACCTTTGTAGCATAGTAGTATGTGGTCTGTACGAAGCGGTACTACTTTAAAATGTTCATGCAATTTATCCAATTATCTTAGATTTTCTTTACGAAACCAATATTCAGTAATAACAAGCATATCTGTGCCTGGTAACAATTCATTCAGTTTCTGAGAGCTATGCATCACACCAGGTACGCTCCGTGTTGAACTGCGAGCTATGCATTATATATATTAATTGGCACTAGGTCTTATTTTTTCTCATGCCTTTCATCAGATGGGTAGTCTTTAATCACTTTCTGTTTGACATCTATTCCCTACACTTTATTATAAAAGCTCCAAACTGATGAATTCGTCATCAATTTAAAATTTTTGTTGAATATATTTAGTAAAACCACATTTACAATTGGTCTATCCCATTGGGGTCGTACTTTCAAGAGCTTTACGAATGTAACCGTCACACATACCTCCTTGCCAGGGCTTGTAATAGCACTTTTGTGGATAATAGTAGGAGATGGATTATACATAATATCCTTGCATGCCGAAAATTCTCGATTTCATTTCAATTGAATGTCTCTCTTTCTTCCACGTTATCGTTGAGCCTGTTTGTTAGAATGTTTGTGTCTTGAACAAATGTATTCTTCCTTTCCCTCAATAAAATTTTCTATTTTCAGGATCACATGCAGATGTTGATGAAAATCGGTAGCTATTTATTTTATCCCATTTTACCATGTAGCCGTAGATGACATCTGAATACACATTCCACTATTCTCTTTCGTTTGTTTCTCCTTTAGTTTTAGTTACATTTTATGAGCGTTGGCTTCTTTAAATTTAATGTTTCTTAAAAAAAACATCTGTTCTTATTCTTTTAATCTCATTTTCGTACTGTAAAGCGATGTCACGTAGCAGCTTTTACAGCTATGAAATGGTTTCTTTAAACTTCTAAATTATTGTCACTAGTTTCACAAATAGTGTGTCTATCAGTATCTTCATCTGTACATTGGACAGTGTCATAACTGACCGAAACTTTTCACAGTTTTGGGTAGGATGTTGTCTTGAAGAGACGTCAATAGTTTGGATGATCTTAAGTTCAGTAGTTGTTCTCTCCGTCAATGAAATGATATATTATATCCTTATAACTCATCTACCATAACATATTTTATTCCAGTGAAATATTCCACTAAAAAAAGCTTTGCCCTAACCTTCGACCAATATGACAATCATATCTTTGGTTTTCACCGAATCAAACAGAGCTTGCGGAGTACCTATGAAACCTTTGACATCAAGTGGTGATTTGATGTTTCCATTAAAGGCGCTTTAATTAAGACTTCTACAATGGACTATGATTTCATCATAAAACGCTTAATATTGATTTCTTCTAAATTTGATTTGGTTTGCCTGTGAAGTCTGCCAACCGAATGATATATCATCATCTGCGTCTTTTTCCTCAATAACATCATCATTGACAGTTTCAATTTTCCGCTCATTTCTCTTTTTATTCCCCAGATGATTCACATTTTGTAAATTTAAATCAGATCTTGAACTGACATCGGCCTTAACTTATTTCGGTATTAGGCAGCATCAACGCCGTATGAACACTTCCAACGAATGTCGACATCATGCCTAACATTAGGTTCAGATATCATGCTATTCTTAATGTTTCAAGGATAGCTTCAAAGTCATCAAAACAGCCATCTCGTTTCCTTTGTTAACAGTTGAGTGAAATTTCACTGACACCTAAGGTCTAACTTACTTCCTGCACTAAACGTTCCAAACAATTTCACTCTACTTTGATGAATATGAAGCATTATGCATACTAATTATTAGGATAGCCTGTATCAGGCAGGTGTTTAGCCCACAGCAGCTCAGCTATCTGTTCACTGGCCGCAGAAATGCAAATTTAAACAAATTTTAGAACTTAGTTATTTGTGACAGTAATACATGTTTAAAATGTATATGTATAAAAAAACAAAAAAATCCCACAAAAGTCTGACTTAGCAGAAAACTTTCGAATGACAATAGTCACTTCACTAAAAAGATGCTCACTGTATGAATATATCCAAAAAATGTTTAGTGAATGACATCATATTGGAGGTTGCCATCTTGACTCTTGAATTTCAGAATGATATTTAATATATATTGCAGCTTGATTATGTACATTAAGTCATTTTATACATATATAACATGCATATGTAGATAATAATTTCATGCGTGGATAATAAAGTTCATATGTAGATAATAAATTCATGCGTAGATAAAACATTGATATGTAGATAATAATTTCATGCATATATAATAACGTAATATGTAGATGGGAAATTGGGAAATCAGCCTGATTCCTCTTTCTCAGTTGAATCAATTCAGGTGAGTAAAACATGTTTGGAAAATATTTCTTCAATGTGTTATTACACTTTTATTTGACGTTTGGTCTTAGAGGCTTCTTAGGGAAAATGCTGCTTCATAATTATTCTTGGATCACATGTTTCCAATG